>JABFFI010000159.1:0-11533 GCA_013623725.1 Fusarium robinianum | reverse complement strand
TAATATAAATATTATTATAATAATCTTCTATAACCCTAATCCCTTTTTTTCTATATAACCCTAAACCTAATTAAACCTAACTAACCCTAACCTTAATATTAAGCTAATAAGCGACTTAGCCTAGCGGTAAGCGATTTTATAAGAATACACAGTCCCCGCGCCCTTATTTATATAAACAATTCTAATAAAATCGCCTATGAATAATTCTTAGGTTAATATCCTTGCCCTTTAAAACCTAAATTATAAACTATTATACCTTATATTATATAATTTAAAATAACCCCTTAGCTTACTCCTTAGCCTCCTAGATGCTTATATATTATTATAATTATACCTTCTACCTATAATACTCTAATATAAACTAATATAATATTAAATAATATACTATCTTAATAATAGCGGAATATATTAATATATAATTTATTATTAATACCTACTCGCCGCTTTCTTAATTAATATTTATAATAGCTAATATATTAATAATAATACTCTTATAATAATTGCCATTTTTAAATAGGTAATTAAAAAACTATATAATAACATTTAAATAACTATATTATAACCGCTCCGGCATATATTAGCTATTCCTATTGGCCTTAATAATAATCTATATAATGCCTATATTAAATATCTTTTATAATTCCTTCTAGCGAATTATTATATAATATAATAGCTAGGATAGATTACTAATATTAATACCCTTACTATTATTATTCTCGCTATTATTATTCTTATTACTATTCTCGCTATTATTTTTATTATTGTCCTTACTATTGCTATTATTATTATTACCCTTTATATTATTTTATAATATTAATTACTTTTAAATTAATATTAATATTCTCTATTATACCTTATATTACTCCTATATATTTAGCTTTATTAACCCTTAAAATAGCTTTATTATTATAATATATACCTCCTTATACTTAATTTTAAATAACTTAGCTATATTGGGATAATATTAGCTTATAATAATATATATATTATTTAATATATACTTAAATATCTCCTATATTTATTATAATATATACTTATTCTTACCAATTAGCTATAATAATTCTTATAATTAGTTATAATTAATTCCCTTTAAATAATATACCTAATTATATTAGTTTAATCACCTTTAGGCCTTTTACTTATTATTAATATCCTATACCCTTACCTTAACCTTATTTTTAAATACCTTTTAATCCTTATAATAAATATACTTAGTAAACCTAATAGCTATTTTAAACCTGTCTTTCTTAGCCACGCTTGCCCCCCTCTATCTCTCTATCTCTAGCTAGCTAACCTTAAATCACCGCTAGCTATATTCCTAATAGTAAATCTATTAATTATATACTTTATATCTCTATAATACTAATAATTAGTCTTATTATACTTAATATTAGATATTACCGCCCCTCTTCTAATTATTAACCTATTTATATTAACTATAATAATACTTTTATATCTATTGGATCTCTTATATTATATATAGGCATTTATTATAATCTAATATATTATATTAAGGCGGTTTAATATATAGGTTTAAATTAATATTTAGTAATAATAATATCCATTACTATAACTTTATTTAATCTCTAGCTATGCCTTAGATCTTAATTATTACCTACCTAATCCACTATATATCCTTCTAGCTAATATTTATATATTTAATTTTTAAATAATTTAAAACTTTATTAGTAATATACCTATATTTATATTTCTTATAAAATATAAATAAATACTTAAGTAAATAAATAAATAATTCTATTGCCTTAGCTATCTTATTATAATATTAAATATAAAATAAATTAAAATAATATTATATTTATTAGATTAGATAACTAGGTATACTTAAACTAGATAATAAGATTTTAAATAAGCTAATTATTTATATTAAATAGGTAAGCAGGCTCTTTAGGGCTATAATAGGCAGGTTTAAGATAATATAACTCTAAACCTAAATAAACATAAGTAATATTAACTTTACCTATAATTACCTAAATAATATTAATATATTATAATTAATATTAAAATTAATTAGAACTTAGAGTATAATATTAATTAATTATATTTTTTCCCTTTATATATATAGGCTCTTTATTATATCCCCTTTAATTATATATTTTTTAATTAAATATTACCTTATATAATATCTCTTAATTATATACCCCTTTAATAATATATTATTTATAAAAACTCCTTTATCTCTCTTTTTTCTTTTTTTCTTTTCTTTTCTTTTTTTTTTCTTTCTTTTATTATACTCTTATATATAATTATTAAAATTATAATCTATTATTATTATTATCTACTCTCTATATTATAATTATTATCTTTTCTCTTTAATTATTATATCTTATTACTTAAATATTTCACTTTAAAACCTACCTAGCTACCTATTAATACTAACTATTATTAAAGCCACTAGCCACTATATCTCTACTATCTATCGGCCTTATTACCCTAATTATTACCTTTAATAATAATATTCTTATATTATACCTAATTATTACCTTTCTTATTTTCTTTATCTTTATTTATATTAATATTAACTTTATACCCACCCTTAGGCCCTTTATTATTACTATTTTTCTCCACCTAGCCTAATAAATATAATTACTTAGCTTTTATTATAATTATAACCTAATCACTAAATATAATTATTTACTTATAAATACCTACCTCTTTTATATTAAAATATATTATTAATTCTTATATTTTATATTAGCCTTTACTTATAAACCTAAATAATAAGTTCTTAAATAATAGGTTACTTAGGCTGAATAAGCAAGTGTATTAATAAACCAGATCTTAAACCGGCGGGTTCCTTATTATTATAATAGCTAGATTCCTAGGGCTATAATAGGTAAGTATATTTAAACCTAATAATAAGATCTCAAATAGGCTGATTCCTTATTATAGCAATAGGCGGGCTTAATAGGCTTAAATAGGCGAGTTACTTAGGGCTATAATAGGCTAGTTCCTTATCGCGGCAATAGGTTATAATATATAGGGGTTGATATTATATAAACCCTTAACCTAAATAACCCTTAACCTAAATAAACCTAATCTTAATACTAGACCACTATACCTATATATTACTATTATTATTAATTAGGGCTTTAATAGGCTATTATACCTATAAATCGGATCTCAAACCGGCGGGTTCCTTAATACTATAATAAATCGGCTTCTTAGGCTTAAATAAGCGGGTTCCTTATTACTACAATAGGCTGGTTCCACGCTACAATAGGCGGCAATAGCACTATCTCAAACCCGCCTAATCCTATCTTATCTCAAACCCGCCTATTCTATATCTAACTATCTTACCTCTCTCTTTTCACCTTCTTACCCTATAGCCCCCATCTTATAATAGCACTATCTCAAACCCGCCTAATCTTACCTTACCTTAAACCCACTAGTTCTATATCTAACTATCTTACCTCTCTTAACTTCTATTTATCCCTATTAGCAACCTAATACTTCCCGCTATAATATATAAACCTCCTAAATAACCCTATAATAAATATACATTTATTCCCTTTTTACCTTACTTATATAAAATCCCTCCTTTCTATCCATATCAACCCTAAGTTACCTCCTTATTATATTCTCTTATATTATCCTAAACCTTTCGCGACCACTATCTTAATTACCTTATTATTTTAAAAGCCTTTATACCACCTACTATAATCTTCTCCCCTAGCCACACGACTACCCCCTCTCCCTTAAGATTATTTAAACCCTTATCCACTATACTCTCTATTAACTTTATTTAAAACTTAGAATTCTTATAATAAAAGAAACTAATAGCGGTATTATAAACTTATTATCTATACTAATAGTGGATCCTTATATCTTACTCCCATTCCCTAGATACGCTTTATACCTATGCCTTATAAACCTCCTAAAGAAGAGTATAACCTTAATAACCCCCATAAGCCCATATACCTTCCTTATATATAACTTCTATTAACTCTATTTATAAAGTTTACTTTCCACTAAACGGGCATTGCCATAAAGTATACTTAATTTATAGCCCTCTTACCCCTTAACCTATACAAAAGCTATATTTACCTACCCACCAGTTTATCATAGTCCTCCACTCTATAACCTCATTACTATCACCCTAGGATATTTCCAGGCTAAGAAGGCCATAAGATTATTCTTTACTAAGACTAAAGAAAATAAGATAATCCTAATCGGCTTATTAATCTACCTAATAAGGATAATAGAGATATTACTCAAACGCAGCCATAAGTATATTAAAGACTATAAGAAGCTATCATACCTAAGTCTCTCCATAAGGAACCTTTTATTTAAACCATTTAACAGCCTAGCTCTCTATAATTAGATCCATATCATTCTTTTTAAATATAAAAGTGGTTAATATCTTACTAAGGAGTTACCTATCAAATACACAAAGAGCAGCAATCGCCCTTTATATAGCTAGCTTATTACCATAAAGGCTATCCAGATCAATTACTAATATATATTTCTACTTCTAATAATTCTTCTCTTCCTCGATACTCATATTAGATACCCAAAGTCCTATAGCTATATCCTCATATATCTAATTAATCTCGGTACAGAGGCTATAATTACTATAGGCTCTTATAAATCGATTAAGATATAAAGTCTCTAGCTAATTAAATAATCGCTAAGCCACTTTAGAATCTATAATAATACAATTATTAAGTTTATAATCTAACCCCATATTGCCACAGATATAACAAAGCTAACAACTAACATTAGACCATTTCTCTAATTATTCCCCTAAAGTCTATAATTTAAGATTCGCTCAAAGTGGGTTCTTATTATCACTAAACCTAACCCAAGTCCTAAGGTAGTTAAATATAGCCATTTATATAACTATCACGCTAAAGGTGATAATATCACTAGGGTACCTAAATAGTGGCCAGTGACTCCAATCATCATTATTAAGAGATTAATTTAAAACGTCTTGATTTCTAAAGCTTAATAGGAGAGTTTATCTTTACTTTAAAGGTGGCGCTATATCTTTCTATAATATAAATACTTTGGCAAGGGAATAGCCTAGAGTGTTTTCTATAGCCTCTAAAGCCGGAGTTTAATTTAGGGAAATTAATAAAGATAATACCACTATTAATATACTTACCACTTTATCTCTACCTCGCTTCTAATTAGGGATTACCTATATTTTAAATATTAATATTACTATAATTAATATCTCTTCCGCCTCCCTAAAGGTAAATCTAAATTAATGCCCTAAAATTCACTTACAATTACTATAAACCTAGGCATTTATTCTCAATCTAAGTTTACTAGGCAAGTGAAAAAACTTATATTACTAAAGGAATGCCCATTTATATAAGTCCAAAAGCTAAGGCTATATTATAATTAAAAATACTCTATTAAGACTATAAGTTAACCTATACTATAAAGGATAATATCCACTCTACTAAGTAAAGATAATATTTTAATAGGTATTCTTACTTTAATTATCAAATCAATTAAATAGCTAATATACCTCATATATATACTTTTTAATTATATTAATATAAATCTATTAAAAAAGTCAAGAATTCACTATAAACCCCTAGGCCTTTATTATTATCTTTTAAATCATATTAATAAAGTAACTAATACTCCATATCTTACTATTAGAAGATATAATCTAATTTTAAAAGAGCAGCGGCAAGAAACTCTAGCCCGCCTCGCTTAGGCTAACAATACCGCGCTCCCTATCTAATAAATTAACAAAGGGGCGGATATAAATATAATACTTAAAGACAGCTAATACAAGCTCGGCTAAAAGGAAACAAACAATAATAAATTCTCAATTAATAGAGCTTTTAGCCTTATAATAACGGACCACATAAATAATATAGCCTTTATAGATATAAAGGCCTCTAGGTCCAAGTTTATCATTCTTAACCTAGAGGCTAGAGAGTTCTAGTTATTATAGTAGCTAACCGCTAATTAAAAATATCCCTATTCCCAAAAGCTTATAAAAGTCCTCCTCCTTTTTTATATATTAATTAACCTCTACCTAATTTTAAGAATTCCCTTATAAGAGATATCCACTCTAAGCTATATAAACTCTCCTAAGTAAATCAAGATAGGCTAAGGCCAGTTTATTTCTAGGGTCTATTATAAAAGAGTATCCCTTATTATAATTAGCTATATTATCTTTAATCTTAAGTAAATTAATATTAAGCTCAAGCCTAAATATTAAATTATTATATAGGCAATTAGCCTCTCTAATAAAATATACACTTAAGGACCTAAACTACTTTATAAAGACCTCTACCCCTTACCCCTAGCTTACCCTTTAGCTATTATCACTCTAATATAAAAAAAAGGAAGGCATATTATTATAGGCTATTACATACCCATAGGCATAAAGACTAATAAATTCTTCAAATATTAATTAAGATCCTATAACTATATATAGCCTATACACCTACTTAAACCACTTAAGCTATTTAAACCATGGCCGGCATTCAATTCTTAAAAGAGTATACGGCCATAGGGAAAGAGCTCGCTTAAGGAAAAGAAATCGCTGGATATATATAAGTCTAGAAAGGTAAAATATATAGAAATACGCATTATAAAAGCTATTAATTACTTCTAAGAATATAAATATACCATTAAAGTACATAAGCACCATTAAGCTTAATTAGCCATCTATTAACTATTCTATACATAACGCGAGGCTTAGGCCAAAGACAAGCTTAGCAAAAGAGACCAGGGAATCAACTCTTTCAGGCCTTTTAGTAAAATTCCCTACTCCATTCTTATTATTATCGCTAAATATATAAACATCCTTATCACTATTCTTATTAATAATACTATACAGGTCGCTATTATTATTATCATTATCTTCCCTATTAAGGTCTCCCTAAATATTTCTATCTATATTCATATCTATATCCATATCCTCATACTTAACTTATATTTTATCCCCACTCGCCCCTTTAGCCCACTCTTCCACCTAAGCCATATCCTTAATAACCAAAGGTAGATTAGCCAGGTCTTCATAATGCCAAATCTCATTAAGGAAATAATTCAGCTTCTTATTAAAATACACGCTAATAAGCCACTCTTATTACTTCGCATCTATATAATATACCCAAAAATAAAAGGCCAATGCCTTTTTCAATAATAAGCAATATCTAATTATTAATAAGGCATATTTAACTAATATAAATAGCTTAGGGTAAGATATATAGGGATAATTACTTTTTAGCCAGCAAAGGAGATTACAACTTATACTATAAACAATCTCTTCATAGCAATCCATAACCACATCCACGACCTTTAAGATCCTATCAATCTTAATCTCATCTTCACACAGGCTAGCTAGATTAGTGGAAAGACTAGCAACTCGGGCCACGCTAGCCAGGAGATATGGCGGCGCATCTAGCCACCCATAGAAACTTAAATAGGATATCTAGATAAGGGAACGGTACAGGCTTCAGTCCCTATTCCTATATATAATCTCCCATATCATTCTCTCCAGCCATAGCCACTACTCGGCATACATAGTCACAAAGCCGGCCACTAAGGTCTACATATCAGCTATAAGGCTATAATTACGCTAATACTCGCATTCCTACACAAATCTAATCAAGTCCTATTATTCTTAACCAATCCTCTCTCAACGGCTCAAAGCTAACGCACTTATATAGCCCACAGGCACCATCGGTCAGGTCAGTTAGCCATCGCATTTAACAATCCAATAAACACAAAATAAACCAGAGGCCTAAGCTTATAAATAAATATATTCAAAATATACCTCTATATCCGCCCGCCTAATAGGTCTCTATAGGTATTAAAGATACTTAAGCAGGTCTTAGCTATAATATTATATAATAAAAATAAGGTTAATAATACGATAGCTATAATATAAACAGGAAAATCTATTATAAGACCAGAGCCTTTACTCTTTAGGCGAGCCATTAATAAGAGGCACAGCTCCACTTAAACTTTTCAACTCTAATTTAGCTAATACCTTAAAGAGACCTTTCCGCCAAAATAAGGGGATACTATATTCATCACATAGATAATTAATAGGGTTAAAGCTAACAGGGGAAATAACATATCTGCATTTCTTATTAAAACAAATCAACAATTATAACTTAAAATAAACCTATAAAAAAAGTAACTTAAGAAACTTAGTAAAGGCAATAGATATTAGATCTATAATATTAACCATTACTTTTACCACTACTACTTTTCAATATTCTTTATTAATTACTCTTCTCTTTAATATTAAGCAAAAAACTAAAAGGCAGAAGATAGTAATATAAAGTGAATAATTAGAATAAGAAGTGGAAATAATAAAGTAATAAAAGGAACACATACACAGATAGAAAATAAATAAACAATAGGTTATTTTTATCAAACCTAATTACTATATTAATATACATAGATAGAAAGTATAAAATCTAAAGGTAATTTTTCAGGAAAAGGCCAGGGAATTATATAAATGGTCAGGGTTAGCATGGACAAAAATTAAACAATGCGGTGCGATTTATATTAATATTAGTACAGTAGGTATATTTAAGTTATTTATATCTTATACTTAGGCTTAAGCCTACCCCTAATATATCTACTTCTTATTACCTTTAAAATCAGTATATTCTCCTTTTTTATTATAAATATTACTAATATCCTTATATAAAATACTTAATTTAAGGTAAATAAATTATTCTTTAACTTTCTTACTTTATTCTAACTTTAGCTTATTTATAATCCTAATTATATAAAAAAGCTTAAAAATAGGCTTTCTAATAATATTAGAAGGAATTTAAATCTTACTTAAGTATACTTTAAGTCACTAATTTATTTATTTTTTATTAACTTTATCTTAATAATTAGTAAGTCTTTAATAAGACTTTTAAGGCTTAATTCTAATATTTTCTACTTATTAGGGCTTTATATAAGGTCTATAACCTAATTAATTTATTAAATATTTAAAAGAGCTTATAGATATTATTAGATCTCTTTTAAGATCTATTTCCTAATAATTTCTCTTATTTATATTTTATTAATATTAAAAAACTTTTATTTATTAAATATTATATCTTAAGTAATATAAATCTTATTAATTATAGGATTTTATATTTAAAAGATATTCTAAGAGTTATATTTAATTAGAAAACCTATTTAGGCCTTTAGGTTTATTCTTAAGAGGAGCCTTTTATTCTTTTATTATATTAAATTTATAAGGATAAAGGCTTTAAAGTTAATTATTTTAATATATCTAATCCATAGCTAGTTTTACTTTTATATATATAGAATACTTAAAAAGAAGCTCTTATATAATGTTTTTTAATATAATTATTATTTAGAAGTTTAATTAAATAAATAAATTACTATTTTTATTATTTTTAACTAAAATTCTATAAAAAGGTTATTATTAATAATTAATAATTTTATTTTTTCCTTTATTATTCCCTTAGAGTACTCTTTAGAGTTATTTTATTATTAAATATAAAATATACTCTTATCTATTTTAATTCCCCTTTTAATAAGCTATTCGCGGATTAAATTAGCCTTTTATAACTTATTATTTATTTTAATAATTTAAAGCTTAATATTATATATTATATTAAGTATTTATATAAAATATTTTAATATTATAAATAGGCTCTCTTCTTAATAATTAATAAAATAATAATCTTAATAAAGGCCTAACTCTTAATCTATAAGAATTCTATATAATTTATAATTATTTATCCCTTTTAGATAATTATAAAAGTTAAGAGAGACTCTCTCCTTAGGTTTTAAGGCTTATTTCTTTAATTTATAATACTTTTAGCGCTTTATCTTTACTTATTTATAAATATTATATTTAATTATAATTAGGCCCTTAATCTTAACTCTAAAGATATAATTTATTAAATACTTTAGGCTCTTTAATCTTAGATATTCTAAATAGTAATATTATATAATTACTTTAATTTAATTAGGCTTTCTTATAATTTAGGAGTTATATTTAAAATGCCTTATAAAGAATATAATATATTTTATTAATTTAAGGATATATTTTAATATATATTAATTATACTTTTATTATAATTTATATAGCCCCTAATTATTTAGGTATTTAATAATATTCTTATTATTTTATTAGTCTTATTAATATTTAAGTTATTTTAATTAATATAGGGATATAAGATTTATTCTTATTTTTAAATAATATATAATATATTTTAAAATAAGGATTTATAATTTATCTTATAAATTTTATATTTTAATATTTATATCTTTATATTTAAGAATTAATAATTATTTTAAATTAATAAATACTTTTTTTTTATATTAGGTATTTCTTAAAAAGGTAAATCTCTTTATTTTATTAAAGATATAAATAATTATATTTAAATTTAAAATTAATAAATTATATAATAGGTATTTATTATTTAAAGTTAGGAATATAATTACTTTCTTTAAGATATAATATTTTAAATTAAATAATTAACTTAACTTCTTTAATAAGTCCTTTTCCTAATTTTATAATTTTTTATAAAGTTTTTAAATTTCCTTCTCTTACTTAAGATATTATTTCTATAGGTCCTATTATCTTTAGCTTAGGTTAATGCTTTTTAGGGTATTCTTTAGAAATATTATTTAATATAAGAAGGAATTTAGGTATTTATATCTCCTTTTATATAATATATATTATTTTAGTATTTTTAGAGATTAATATAGGTATTTTATAAAGTCCTTTTTTAACTCCTATATAGATAAGTATCTTATAAAGTCCTCTTTTAACTCCTATATAAATAAGTGGCTTTACTTTTAGTCTTAGGAGAATAAGTCTTAAAAGGCCAGTTTAAAGTTTTCTTTTATTATTTACTTAATCTTTAATTTATTACCCTTTTTTTTTTCTTTTTAAACCTTTTTTTCTTAAATTTCTTATTAAAACTAGGTAAAGAAGTTTAATAGTAAATAGGTATTATTCTTAATTTTCTTTTTATTTTAACCTTATTTAATCTAAATAAAGACCTTAAAATAATAATTTAAGGCTTCTTTTAGATTATTAAATTAGGTATTTAAATATTATATTTTTATTATTTTTTTAAGCTTTATAATTTATATTACCTTCTTTTAATTAATGACCTATTCTTTTTAATTTATTTTATTATTTAAAATTATTTTTAATATCTTAAAATACTCTTTTTATATTTATTTTCTTTATAGGTTATTATTTATATTATAGGCCATTTTTAAATTAAAGAAAAAACTTATAATATTATTATATTTAATTAATTTATTTATAGCTAATAAGTATATTTTAATATAATATAGGTTAATCTTTTTAATTATTTAATTAAATATATTATAGATATTATTTATTTATTTATTATATTACTTAAGGTTATTTTAATATAATATTAGCTATACCTTATATACCTTTTAGTTTTTTAGAATTATTTTAATAAATAAGATTATAATATATTTACCTTAAATAAACCTTATAATTATATTATTAATTTTAATATTTATTCTTATATAATAATTACTTATTTTAGGTCTTTATAATTTATTCTTA
>JABFFI010000158.1:0-12913 GCA_013623725.1 Fusarium robinianum | reverse complement strand
GGGAGGGGGAGGGGGGAGGAGGGGAGAAGGAAGCACAAGGGAGACGCCGCCGCCATGCATTGATCAAGTTCGAGTGACGAGGAGATATGGGCCAGTAGAGTACGAATACGTGCGTATGGCGAGGGAGGACGAGTTGAGAGGCCTGGGTTGTGATGTACGATGGACGCATATCTTGTACGAGGTATGAACAGTTTTCCTAGTTTCACGGCGTCATGGATACATCCAGTCGCGACTAACAACAACGGCACCTGACCTGCCTCTGTCGCGAGGCAGGCAAACATGGTTGTTGGTTAGAAGAAAAAGCCAAGTTCCAAGTGTAGATCTCTGGCATGGATGGGAGATGGCTCCGGTTGGTTGTGGTTGAGGGATCCCATGCCTAGCCACTCATTGGGAATCTACGAAGCACGGGTAGTATGTATGTTGCAAGATACTGGACTTCTTTCGCTATCATGGGAGCTTGGATTCAGAGCAATGGCATTTCTCTATAACGCGCCAACCTCAAAACACGAACAAGACACGAACAGGCAGGCACTTGAACGGAGCACATCTTGTCTCAGAGAGTTTCCATCCCAGACCCGTCTCCCTGACGCAGGCTGATGGAGTCTCTTTTCTTCAAAACCCCATCAGCTTTCCCTAGGCAAAAGGTGAAGACAATCGGACCAACCACAGCTCGAGTGGGAAACTACCGTCAAGATCGACAAGGGTTTCCCAGCGCCTGTGGAAAATCTACGAGCCCCATAGTCTCCTCGGCTATCGCAGCCTCGACTCCATCTCAACACCCTCCAGGTTTCCCGTCCGTCTCCCCCCCTCCCCAGCCAAGGACGTGGCTTCCAAAAGAGGACATCAAGGGGTGTGTCAACTTTCCCACCCCCTGTGATCCTAACCATGGGGACCCATGTGCAATTTCGCTCGACGCTTGATGCCGCCGTCGCCGAGGCGGGCTGCTGTGTTGCTGTCATGCAGGCTCTGCCACAGCCGCACGCGGACGGCCAAGACTAGCTAGAATTCATGATGATTTTTGGGGAAAAAAGAAAGCAGAGGAGTGAAAAGAGGAAAAGAAGGAGGAAAAATTGTGACGAGGATGGCGAAACGTGGATAGTGGAGGGGGAGGGGGAAAAAGAAATAAGGCACACGCGGGCAGCAAGGGTCTGTCTTTGGTCCTTTTTTGCGTGACAGAACGCGCTTCGGGTTCCTGGATGGAGATGAAAGAAGCTGGGGGCGATGATGGTGATGCTTTTTGCTGTCCCTGTATGGAGTATCATCCCACTCTATGACTGGTATCAAGCCCATGTGGTTGTCTTGGGAGACGTAAAAGAGTGGTACTCAATTGGGTCTGGATGCCTTCATTACGACCATGGGGGGCGACTCCATATGCCAAGATGACGCCCTGCTGATTAGTATTACTTCGTATGTCTTTGGGGACCGATGAAGCCGCACCAATTGCTGATGATCAGGCACAGTCTGGCTGCTGGGTCCCCCTCTGGTGCACATGATGACTTGTGGATGTTTGGTTGCCTACTTACCCTACTGTCCAGGCATACAGACAGATGACGACGATGGAGTCATTGGTTGATAATTGAAAACGAACAGTGCTACCATACGCACATCATGATCCATCTGTATGAAGACTGATACAATGTAGGGAGGGTGACGTTCGAACAGGCTCGGCCACCGACGGGAAACGGCGGACAGCGAACCTGATACAGACATGACGCCCAGAGATATCAAGTACTTGGTAGTATCGAAAGGATGGGATGGGATGTCCAATCGACAACCTTGACAGCCCTGCCTGGAGCATGTTCATGGCATGCACACACTCACACACTCTCGCACACACACAAGAAAGGAGGATGGTCTGGCCTGGGTTGGGTTGACAGCAGCAGCGGACGGGACGGCCTTCCGCCTCCGCCTCCGGCACCCGGGCTCGGTATCTCCAGCTGTTCTACCCTCCCCCGCGTCCCCATGTCTCCGGCTGGCCGGCTTCTTACCAGTAACATCAAGTCTCCCCCTCCCCTCTCACCTTGACCTCTCCCACCAAAAAGGAGCAAGCAAAGCTCGCAAGAGGGAACACAAATTCACACATACAGACGCCGAATCTCCGGCCGGCACCTCCTCTCCCTCTCTCTCTCTCTCCCTCTCTCTCTCACTCGCTCTCACTTGCTCACACACCCCTTGTCACCCCCTTCTCAACCTGTCACGCATGATGGTGCGCATGTGCAAGTCAACTGTATGTCTCAAAAAAGTATGGACGCGGCCCTTCCCCCCCCCTTCTATCAAATCACTTCTTGGGTAGTGACCCTGGGAGTCGAGGTGAGGGTACCATTTTTTCTGTGGGTTTCGGGTACCTTACCTTTGACGCCGCCTGCCGTCGGCGTCCACACCGGCCGGGGATGGAGGGGGGCTATTTTGGACGACGACGACGATGACGACCTTGGGAAGCTGACCGGGGTTGTTAGTCTAGGCCAGTGGAGGTAGGCGGCGGGCGGCGGCGTCGTTCTGGGCTGCGGTGAGTGAGAGGCTAACAAGCAAGTATTTTGTACATTCACCATTGATTTATGCGTCATCCCTCCTTTTTGAATACCTCTACTCCATACCACGGAAAGAAACTCGGTGTAGAGAGAGAGAGTCGTGTTTTGAGGAGCTTCTTCCAGCAAGAACCGGGCAACTAGACAACCTCCCGTGTTGCTATTCCCGTCTTGCTTTGCCGGATCTTCAACCCGGCATATGTATCATGGTATTCGCAATTCCAAGGATCGACGTAGCATTTTTTTTTTCATTCCTCTTTCACTCATCAGCCCTGACGCCTCGCTCCCTGTCGCAACGGCGCTGCAGTCGCACGACACTAATAAGAGGACCACCCCCCGGTCAGCGACGAGGCACGTATAACCGCATTGTGCTGGCTGGACCTTTTTGCGATTCTTTCGTCTTCTCTCTGGGCGAACCAATTTGTCTTAGTTCTGTCTGGCTGGTTTCTTCGGGTGGCTGGAGACTGTGAATCGCGCTGGTGTTTTGATGCATTTCTCAGAAGCTTGGAGGAACCCGTCTGCGTCTGTCCGTGGACAACTGTTCAAACTTGGTCGCTCTGAGGCCCATGCTTTCGACAACAAACCCCTCCTCTTCCTGTCATCCCAGGCTGGCTGTGGTTGCTGGTCCAGATCCAGGCCTAGGGACAAGGGCAGGTTATCCCGGTCCCCGTAACCCTTGCGATCCACGGCGCAGCGGGCCAAGCCCAAGGTCAGCAATTCAAGGTGGGTGGGTTGGGGGCTGGGGAGGACGGGCAGGCAAAGGCCTTCCTTTTTGAAAAGGTCAGGTACACAGTACATTGTCAAAGTCCCCGTTCCCAGAGAGCAATGGTGAGTTCCAATGCGGTTTCAACGCTCTGGTTTGCCGTTCGTTTCCCCCCTTGTGCTCTTGGGAAAGCAAGCTCGGATCGGGTCCCGAGTACTCCGTACATACCAACAAACAAACGGTGGCCGCTATCGGTCCAATGGACGGCGTCCAGCTTTGCCCCGGCCGGGGCGAGGGTTACGTGCTTCGTACTGAGGTACCTACAGGAGGTACTTTACTTTGACCCCACTGGTTAAACCCCGCAGTCAAAACTTTGCTGGCAGCGGGTGCGAGTGATGATTTGTTGGTGAGAATGTCGGCTTCTAAGTCGGGCATACTTATTCACTTATATGTACCTGTTCTAATGATTCTGCCCGAGATCTTACAATGGCTTGTCAATATCATTCAAATAATCGAATCTATTCCCTGTACTCCGTATACTCCGTAATAATCATGTACTGCTAATTAGTCTAGAACCCCATACCAAGATTTCCATCTGCTCCAACACGAATCAAACAACGAGCTGACCCCCCGGCTACACGCGGTCCTGAATTGACAGATGACAGGAAGAAAAAGAAAAGAAAAGAAACCAACAAGCCAATGGCGAAATTCATCACCAAACCAGGTGTCCATTTTATATCGCCTCCGCCAGTTCATTCAACTGCTGTGCCGCACCGTCGCGTTCCCTCCTGCCCAAAACCATCACCAAGGCCTTTCCCAAACAGCTCGAAGTCTCGATCACGTCTTTCACACATGGGCTCTTTTCCAGCAAGTTTGGGGTAGGTACCAACTACACAGTGACTTGATTAGGTTAGGCTGGCAGGCTCCCTCAGTAGTTTTTTTTCTTCTTCTCCATATATCCATTTCCGACGGGCGCTCTCTCTGCCTTCCCTCCAACGATTTTCCTTCCTTGCTTTTCCGAAGACCGAGAAGACCTCGGAATCGGCTCGACTACCATCCACTTCCCATTGATTGACCGTGAATTCGTTCCCCATTATTATCCTGTTATAGGACCTCTTTCTTAAAGATTCTTGATGTTCCTCGCTGGCATTGAAGCCGTGACGACGACAAGAATTCGAATCGAGCTTTTGTCTCACCGACGACATAACATCATCATCCATTAAAAAAAAACAATACCTACCTACAGCCCTCTCCACAACATCCACGCAACAAAAAGGGAACTATTACCTTATTCTTACGAAGTACTCCGTACTTTGCTGCTCTCTCGTCATACACTTTTGCCCACATAAAGTGTACCCTCTACTTTACTGCACACCTCTTATATCCATTCCCAACTCTTGTCTTCCCTCCTCCTCCTTCGACGCACACCTCAGCAACCCACACTTTCTCAACCCAGGATCCCAGCAAACTCCCAGGACACCACACGCAAACCCAGAAACGAACAACAGATAAAAAGAAAGGACCAAAAAAAGAAAGAAGAAAAAAAAAAAGAAAAGAAAAGGGACAGACCAAACTGAGCCCTTGTCCCAAGTCTCGCATCTGGGGACACCCGGGGCTTGCGTCTTTGGCTGTGCAGGCAGTACGTACATACATACATACATCCTGCGCCAACCAACCAACCACCAACCACACAGACAAATTCCCACCGCCTCCGTCGCCTGACCCTCCCACTGCCTGGCTGGATCGACTTCTGACCTCCCATCTAAATCCATCGACTACCGAGCTTCTATTGACCACTGGCCGCCGCTGACTTATTCTGCGAATTGCCTCCCACCCCCCGGTCGACATATCTACTTTTTCTCTTCCTATTCTCCGTTCACTTTTTTTTTCTCCCTCTCTTCATTCTTTCCTTTCTCTTCCTTAGTCTTTTTTCTTCAGACAAATCTCCACTCTTCCGCGCTCTTCGCGCAACCTCCCTCCTCCTCCCCCCCGCGCCGCGCCTGGTTCGCATGCCTCATCTCTGCACAACGCTACGCTGTCACCACAGCCTGCTGTTACGGTTGCCGTCGACGCCGTGTGAGCTGCTGTAGTGCGCGTTGTTGCTAGTGTTGGCCGGTGCTGGGTGCAGCCAATCCTCATGGCCCTCGGATAGCTGCATCCACCTTCTTTTACCTCCCCTCCCCCCTCTATCGTCATTGTCGTCGTTTGTTGCCGTGCCTTCGCCGCCGCCGCCGCCTTCGGACTGTCTTCGCCCCGTGTCGCCGCCGTGTCGCCTTGCGTCGCCCTCCAACTTCGAGCTCACCGGAGAACAGCCCCCGTGTGTGGCCATCATCGACACTTTCCCATCCCTAGCCGTCCAGTCGAACCCCGGAGCCGCCTCGCCGCCACCTCCTTCTCCATACATTCTCTTGTTCGGTGACGGCATTCGCAGCCTCACGTCTTCCCTGCGATCCGTTTATTGACCACCGATCCGTCGCACCAGAACGCCTCTCTGCGTGCCTCCCAGTCACGACCTCCATTGGGCCTCCTCCGACCACGCCCCGTCCAGAATACGAGCTCGCCCGACCAATTTCGGCTTCTGTTTGGCTGAGGTTTGTCTCCATCTCGACGGCTGCTTACATCTTCGTCTGCTGGCCTCGTTCGCGCCCAACGCCAACGTCGCCTTGCCGCAGCCGCCCGGGCCAGGGTTGCTCCGAACACTTGATATTACTTCATAACAGACAACGCGCCAGCGTCGGCCTTGTTTTTCTTCTTCTCCAACGACGATCCAGGGAAAGTCCTGCGCGCGTTTCCACGCCACCGTGGGGGGTTGTTGTCCTTGTGAACAGCGCACATCGCGACTCCAATTCGACGACGGTCCTGTCCCTGCTTGGCTGTGCCACGGAGGCTTGAATAGGTGTGGTTTCGCAAAAAGGTATTATTTGGGGTGACAAAGAGACAGGTTTCTTGGGGGGTTTCGGAGCCTGCATCGCCGCGCCGCACTTCTTGTTGCGCACATAGCGGGCCAGAGAAAAAAAGGAGCCTGCCAGGTTTCGACCTAGCTGAGAAAGGAGGGAGATCCAAGCCGTCGCGCAGTCCATTGCGTCGGTACCAGGGCCTGTATATAAGAACTAAGACACCATGCCGCACGAGATGGAGGAGAGCGGTGCTGAGGTCTCAGATGTCATGTCTGAGAACGACGACGATACGGAGACTTTTCTCAAGGACGACGAGAAAATGACCGAGCAGAGCACAACCGAGAGCACCACCGAGGTCAAGAAGAAGTACGACCCCAAGGACCCCCTGCGCCCCAGAAGGAAAAAGGCGCGGAGGGCGTGCTTTGCGTGTCAGAGGGCTCATTTGACTTGCGGTAAGTCATCTTGCTTCGGCCTTATCCGGGGGCTCACGGCCTTGATGCCGCCCCGGATATCGTCACCTTGGGACCTTTTCACTCTTTTTTCTCTCTCCCCTGTGAAGTTTTGACTCCCCTTGAAACTGATACCACAGTCTCGGCTGTCTGGTTCTGTTGTCGATTCACCCCTCTTCGTCTGTTCCCTCCCCCCTATCACACCGTTTTTGCTGCACTTGCCGTTGATCCTGTTGTTGATGTGCGTGGGAGCTGTGGTTATCATGAAGCCCGTCACTTGTTTGACAGCCAGAGAAAGGGTTTCGGACTGACATCTTCCCCACAGGAGATGAGAGGCCTTGCCAAAGGTGTATCAAGCGCGGTCTTGCCGACGCCTGCCAGGATGGTGTTCGCAAGAAGGCCAAGTATCTCCACGATGCGCCCCCTGAGGCTCTACGACCTGTCCTTGGTCCGAACTACAACCCAAACCCGACTCCCACGCGAACCAACGGCCACCGCCAGAATTCGAGCCATTCGGACACAATGTCGACCCCCGGTAGCAACTTCTTCTCTCAGGGAACCAACGGGACCTTCCCAGTCTACTCTGCGGGGGGCCAGACCCCCGTGGCCATGCCCGAGGCTATCTTCAACCCCAACGCTTCCCCTACTGCTTTCCAGGGACCCCCAACAACGAACCCCCACCCCCAGATTGGCAACATGATGCCTGGGACAGCTATGGACTTCAACGCTCTCTTCGATCCAAGCAACCCTGCCCTGTACAACTTTGACCTCGAGGGACTCAACTTCGGCAGTCAGTATGCTGGCTGGGAGTTTGGGATACTTAACAAGATGGCCCTCGGGGCTGAGACGCCGCCCAGGGAAAACTCCATCTCCCAGACCCCAACCACTGATGCTAATTACGCCGCCGCTCTTTTTGGAAACGGGAATGCCTCCAATTATGACCACCCAATGTTGGGTGCTGACTTCTCAGGCATGGATCAACATAATCACAACCTGTATGCTCAGGGCAACCTCCAGCACGGCTTGCCTCATGCTTACGCTATTGCGGCTGGCCCGACCAGCCTCGCCAGCCCGAGTACAGACACGACGGCGAGTCCCCATTCAGTTGCGCCTCTGGACGGTTCGCCCAACAACAACAATTTTGCCGGTATCCCAACGGTGCCCCCGCCGCCCCGGCATCGACACAAGCACGCAAAGCATGGCCCCCAGTCTATCTTGGGCAAGAGACAACGCGACTCAGCTGCCATCTACGAGAGTGTCAAGGAACCGTATCCCTACACCACTGGTTTCCACAACATGGTTGCCGTACTGCGGAATCGCCTACCGAGCAACAAGCTCTTGAGAATTGCCAAATCCCTTGGCGAGATTCGACCCTCGTTCATCTCGTGCACCAAGGATCTGACTCGGCAAGATCTCATTTTCATGGAGAAGTGCTTCCAACGAACCCTGGTAGAGTACGATGACTTCCTCCAGCATTGTTGTGCGCCGACGATTGTTTGCCGACGATCCGGAGAAGTGGCTGCCGTCAACAAGGAGTTCACTGCCCTGACGGGCTGGACAAAAGACGTCCTCTTAGGAAAGGAGGCGAATCTTAATCTTAACATTCACACCCGGTCGACTAACACCAACGGGACGTCAACACCAGAGACCAACCAGAGTGAAATGACGACACCCCGCCCACAGCATGCGACACTAGACCACGGCAACGGTCGCCCGCAACCTGTGTTCCTTGGCGAGCTTCTCGACGACGACAGCGTCGTTGAATTCTACCAGGACTTCTCGCAACTGGCATTTGAGGACAGCCGCGGCAAGGTGCAGAGAAGCTGCCGGTTGATTAAGTATCAAGGGCCACAGATCTTGGACGTCAAGACGGAGCAGGCGACCCAGAAAGAGGCGCGCGGGGGCATTCTCAGCAACCGTGTGACTCGAATCGATGGCGAGCACGGTATCTCGAGGATTGAAAAGGATGGCAAGGTTGAGTGCACCTACTGCTGGACGATTAAGCGGGATGTTTTCGATATTCCCATGATGATTATCATCAACGTAAGTCTGTCCCGGAAAACACTCGAGACCATCTGGAAACTAACAAGACGATTCAAGTTTTTACCACGCTATTACCCCGATCAAGGACCTCAGCAACTCGCCATTTAATAATAAGAATGCTTGTTGGGGAACCTCTATTGATTAACATATACGTTCATTCTCCCACTTTGCTTTTTGCATGGGAGGTTTTTATTCTATTTCCTTCGAGACTATGTGCTCTTTCTTTAGCCCTGACGGCTCGAAAGGAGGCCTTCGGGAGAAGGAAGGGGATGAAGAAAACGAAACATGAAGGAAAACCAGGCGCGCCCCCCTTGATGGGGAGGTTTGTCATGACATGATTATCATGCACTGCGGATTAATGCCGGTATTCAACGGACCTGAAAGGTATGGGAGGAAGATGTTTGTGATGAGGGGGGGGGGGTTTCGCATGATACCCGTGGAGTGATTAGGATACGCGAAACGTGAAGAGAATAAAAAGGGTGTTGAAGATTTGAAGTCGTTGTCTTGTTCTTTTGTCCAGTCTGCTCTAAGGTGTCCCTCCCTGTTCTATCCGTGAAAACTCCCATGTTATCGATTTTATCCTAGGTCCTCTCTAACCGTAGACCGTGTGCCCCCTCCGCTAATGTCGAGATGAGCTAGCTACTTGATTCTCATTCTAAACATCCCGAACAAGCCACTCGATATCCAACTTGCCATCCACACTTTCCTCCCCGACCACAAGCCCCTTCACCGGCGCCCAAGCCTCCCTCGCCAGACTCTTCTTCGCAACCTCACAGTCAAAATTGATATCTTCGATCAAGGCCTCGAGGCTCTTGTAGTCCTTCTCCTCCCGGATGAAGCCTAGAATGAGGAGACGCATGGGGACGTCGTAAAAGTCGGCAGAGAACTTGTGGAGGACGTGGACCTCTGCGCTGCGGACGGTGTTCTTGTAGAAGGGATTGTAGCCGATAGACATGACCATGGGGAAGATGTGGAACTTGCTAGAGGGGGAGGGGAGGTCCGGGTGAGATGAGGGCAGCTGGAGGGAGGCGTAGCCGAAGTAGACGCCGGAGGGGATAGCGGCGATCCAAGGAGTGAGAGAGTCGTCGACGGGGAGATTGGCGGTTGGGATGCCGAGCTGGAGGAGGGGTGAGTGAGTGAGTTAGAGAGAGAGACGGGCGGAGGATGCGGATGAGAGGATGGGATACCTCTTTGGAGCCGCGGCCGAAGCCAGAGATGACCTTGCCCTCCATTTTGTAAGGGTAGGGTGATTCGGGGCCAGCATCGGGGCCGACGATGGAGGGTCGTGAGGACATTGCTGCTGTGGTTGTTGACGTTGACGGTGAATTGAGAAGCGAGACTTGGTGAGTTGTGACTCAAGCGAAGCTAGGTGGTGAGCCCTCGGCGATGAGAGATAATTGGCTCTAGAGAGAGGTGTCAGCGATTGAATTTCCACAAGCACGTGAGCTAATTTGTATATATTTGAACTTACCTAGGTGAGAGTAGTACAACGTGTAGGAGTTTGTTCTGTGAGATGGTTATATCGGGGGTGCGAAGAAGAGTATGGCGGTGGTTTGTTGGGTTGTCGCCCGTCCATCCAATCGAGAACCTACCTGAGGGGCACAACGGAAAGTCTTAGTTATTTCTCGGCCTTTTTTTGTCTTAATTGCCCCGCCCCCCGAAGGACACACGAAGGGAAGTCCGAACTGGCGAATGATGGCGTGCTTATGGATTACAGAGCATTTTTAGGGTGTTTATTCACAGCGCACGACTGCCACGCTACCTACGTCTTGGAGGGACTTGAAGATGTGAAAAGAGGCAAGAGACTCAGGACTCGAAACTGGAGAGGAGGGCACAAAATGTCGAATCCGTAATGATAGGGGTTGATGGGATCTGAAATTACTGTACTTCATTACCATCTACGGATACTCCGTAGGCCATCTTTCCATCCACAACCATGACAACCAGTCAGCCCGTGCACTGTTGAATTACGACACGTTCTCACTCTCTTTCCGTGGTGTTTCAATGTCGATTCAAAATCACCTCATTTTCCCAAGCCGACTGAAGACGCGACCACCATGCCCGAGGCACTACCCAGCCGGTTTAGTCTGGCCTTGGATGCCATACCTCGTCTCGACTTGCCTCATCCTGATGACCAACTACTCCGATCTTACCTGCAGGATTCTATGCACCACGAGCAGGCCGCATCTCACATGATTGAGAGATGTCGACTGGATGGTGATTGTGAAGGTCTTTCGGGGTTCTTGTCCGACTGGAAGAGCCTCCTCTCGACTAGTGCGTATCAGAACCACAAGACGCGGATATGAAACTAATTGATGCAGTTGTTGATGGCCAGACTGCTGAACGAGCTGTTAATGACCACACCGCGAATGTAATTAGAAAGCGGGATGGCGACAAGTGTTGTATCTCTGGGCAACCTGGATCCTTTACAGATCCCCTCGTCGTTGTTCCCATCCTCCCGGTCTTGGATCTCCATAAGAACAACAGCGTAAATGACCCCCTTAAACCCGGGCTTTCACAGGGCTTGAACTGACGCTTTCCATTCCCTGGTCTTTGAAGGAGATGTTGACGGCTTTTCTCACTCCTGAGTTGACCGACCAGTTGTTCTCCTACATCAACTCTCAGAATGTGTACCGGAGTCATTGGCTTTTGCGAAAGTCAGTGGCAGTCGCCTTCTCAGAGGGACACTTTCGGATCGTGTTTAATGACGATACAAACGTACGTTCGGCATCTTAAACTAATGAATCTGTTTACTGAATCTGGGCTAATTGACCATAATAGTATGATATCAAAAGGGTGCTCATCGGCGGTGGCCCCCCATGGCTCGCTCGCATGGAAAATCAGCGAGTCGTTCACCAAGGGTCCTTGGTTGACCACTCCTCATCCAACACTGAAGTCCCAGATATTGCTGCGCTTAAATTCATGTCGTGCTGTGCCGAGTCGATTCGTTGGCTGCACACGTCTCGCGCCATGGCGAGGAGGCGGCATCTTCCACCCCCGAAAACAAAGTATTCCCTCCAAAACAATCGCCTGTACAGAATTTGCTCCGACTTGCTCTTGTCGGCATGGACCTGGGTCCCAGCATCAGCCCGCATTTACACATACCGACACTTGGCCAGGGTCGGAGCCTGGTGGTATGGTCCGTCCAGCAGCCTCAACGTTCGACGCCTACCTTTCGGGTTATACTTGAAGCATGACGTCTTGGCCCGATACCAGGAGTTGGCCTATAAGAATTTGGCAAACGAATATGCAGCGTTGGAACTCGTGAGGCGATACGCTGAGATCCCAATTGCCCGGCCCCTGGATCTCGTACGTGATCGAGAGGAAACATATCTTCTGACCACCGCTGTCCCAGGCTGTCAAGTCGGCACAAGGATTCATACTCTTAGCGATCCAGAGCTCAAGACTCTTGGCGACGACATAGGAAATGCTCTGCGGGCAATGCGTGCGATTCCGAGCGAGACTGCATCGGAGAACGCCATCGCCAACGTCACAGGCGGTGCATGTTTCGATCGTCGCGTGTCCGCCCGTGTGGATTATGACGAGGAACGAGGTGATTTCGTCGGTCCTTTCGCAAACGAAGAGGAGTTTGATGATACCCTAAAGACAGGTCAACTGCCACAAGCCTCTGAAGCCCCCGACAAGGCGAAAGACTCCCAGTCTCCCAAGCACAGGATTGTATTCACGCACGGCAATATCAATATGCGTAACGTGATGGTGGAGAAGGGCAGGCTCTCGGGGATTCTGGGTTGGGAAACGGCTGGCTGGTATCCAGAGTACTGGGATTATACGAAAGCACGTTGGGCGACGAAGTGGGAGCCGAGATGGTCAAAGGCAATGGATGGAGTCTTTGCTGAGCTTGGGGACTATAGTAAAGAGCTTGAGACTGAGAGAGAGCTGTGGGATAATCTCTTTTGAGATGACTCGGGTGCAGTGGTTATGTTATGGAGATAAAGGTCTACCTATCCTAGAGCTATCACTTATGCAGTGAGCAAGTTCATTTGATGTCCTGTTTGAGTAGTAATGTAGACAGTCTGTCAGTAATGTCGAGACACCTGTCTACTTTAGTCTAATGTATATATTAATTTACAAATTCTTCTGCCAGGCTTCCCATATAGAATCCCCTCCACGGCCTACACGTACAATCCAACTCAACAATTCTTGTATTAATCCGCGATACCCCAAAAGTCCTTCAAGTTCTTCGTCCCCTAGGCGAACTCCCAGCGTGGATCACCTTCCAACGCCATACTCATCTTGTAACCCACCCCCCCCCCCCTCTTCTCCCCTCCCCTCCCC
>JABFFI010000157.1:0-36812 GCA_013623725.1 Fusarium robinianum | reverse complement strand
CCCCCCCCCCCCCCCCCCAGCTATCTCTCGCGGGTCCTCTCTATCTTCTCGTTGGTCATGGGCTCTTTGGGACTATCTATCGCGTGCGAGATGGCCTGCTGGTAAGCATCTCCGTTTCTGGGCTGTGACTGGCACTGCTTTGTTGTCTTGGCTCGTTCAGGGACCCTCCTCTCGGGTCAATGGGCACGAATCGCCGGTAGTTGAGTCGTTCCCATCTCATGATAGGGCTGACTCTTTTCTTCTTCCCCGATGCCCGTTATCAGCAGCCCCCTCGAAGTCATGATGCGGAAAAGGAATCCAGTAATCCAGAAATGAGGCGTCATCGACTAGGGCTGAGCTTGACCCCGTTCCTTCAGCTTGCGGTTGAAACGCCTCTGAGTATTGCACAAGGACGAATAATCGTGTCCCATCCAACATCGAACTGACCACCACTCCCGACTTCTCCGTGAGGTACTTTTCTTTGAACATCTGCTGAGAAGAATTTTCACAGTGGTTTGACGCCAAGATGCTCCATGATGTTGGCCTAGTTCAAGTGTGGGAGCCGTTGCCTCGTGTGGTTGGATAAGATCCTGCACTCCAGATGGCTCGAGGCGGATAGGGAGGGTGGGATATACTAGGACCGCGGTACCGGCAAATGGAGGCACGTCTTTGCAACGGCGTACTTCTAACCTCCAAACTACCTAAAGGTCAGGGGAGTTCCCAAAACTGCGCCGAATTGCCTCAATGGCCCTTCCCCAAACTGGGGACCTGCGTCTCGATTTGGTCTGATGAGTCTCGAAATCATGGTTAGTGTCTCGCATCAGCTAGATCACGGGCACTTTGAAAGCCAGTCATGATCGATCAAGCACCATAAGAGAGTCATCAAGGTAAAGCCCTTCACACCATCTCTTTCCCCTGAGAAAAAATTGTGAGGCCATACGGATTTGTCCTCTGGTGGACGAGTTGGTGAATACACTACCGAATCAACTACCGGATCGCACCATCCAATGTCAGGCACGATCAGAAGGTAAGGGAGCAGCTTGATATTGGATAGGTACTTGGCGTCTTTCGGTGACCTTGAGAAGTCCGAGCTGCCGCAAGTCGAAAGCCCACGATGACTCTTCCCCTGAAGGCCGTAAGTGAGGGAAGACAGTCATGAGGACTCCCGTTCATATGACCAGATGGTGAAAAAACAGATTGTTGTTGCGACTGCCTACCTAAACTGACAAACAGGTGCAAACTATACTGGCTTCTCTCAAACTTGGTTCCCACAACGCCGATTCCTCTTTATTGTTGTCCCTCGATTCGGTGCGCTTTAACGATAATTTACAATTCAGAACTCGTTCCAAACTCTCCGACTCCAATATCCCACCCTCACGCCTGACCTGAAAGCCCTTCCCGTAACGTCCTTGTTGGCTGTTGTTATGTCCGTTGATAACACTTCTGCCTTGCCACAGCTCAATCCTAGTTCGCAGCGAACCTCGCGGCCCGCCTCTCGGCCTTGGCCTTCTCCGCGGGGTCGTTGAGGACGCTGCTCCGGGTGGTCGGGCCGTCCCTTCGAGGGCCATCTCTTCGAGGGCCATCCCTTCGGGGACCGTCACGACCATCGCGACCACCACGGCCACCACGACCACCGCGACCACCGCGACCCCGACGGCGGCCTTGTCTTCCGTCAAGGTTCTGACGCTTGTCGGGGCGCTGGGCGTCGCCCTCGCCGCCACCTTCGCCGCCCTCGCGATCACGGCCGCGCTTCCGGGTCCGCTCAGGAAGAGCAGAGTCGAGAGTTGAAGCGAGCTCCTTCTCGTCCAATCCAAAGCGCTTCGCGCGGTCAGCTCGCTTCACAGCATCATCGTCCTCCTCGAGACCGAAACGCTTGGCACGGTCAGCGCGCTTCTTGGCCTCGTCGTCAGCGGCGGTCGATGAAAGTCCGATAGCATAGGACTGTGCGGGCTCAGCGGGCGCCTCCTCTTTCTCTTCGGCTGCCTTCTCTGCGGGCTCCTCAGCCTCTTCCGTCGCGGCAGGGGCAGGCTCCGCGGCGGGTGCCTCTTCAGCCGGCTCGGCAGCGGGAGCGGGCTCCTCGGCGGCAGGGGCAGGAGCAGGAGTAGGCTCGGCAGGGGCCTCGTCGTCGCTGTAACTGATCTCGTCTTCTTTATCTTCGGCTATAGGTAACGAAGTCAGCTGTCTGTCTTGTAGTCGCGAAGTACGCGCGCGCAACAGTAGCGGATGATGGCGCGCGCGCGCGCTATACAGATGAGAAATGTAGAAAAAAACATACCAGGCTTCGCCTCGCTCTCGACTTTCTTGTCGTTCTCTTGGAGGCGCGCAATCAGGTCGGCCTTGTTGCCAGTCTGGGGGAGACTCTTTTCAGCCAGGAGCTTCTTCAGCTCCGGCACCTTTAGCGAAGAGTATTCAGCCATAACGCGCGTCGGTAGTGGAGTTGTCGCGGGTAGTTGGAGTAGATGGAGAAGAGGAGCGCGATTGCGATTGCAAGATGCGCAGGGGCGAAGGGGATGATGATATAGAGGGCGACGATGAGCGGGTGAGCGATGGCGATGGCGATGGGGATGGGCTTGGTCAAAGAGGGTGCGCGGTTGGCGAATGACGCTGGCTTTGGATTGGATTGGATTTTTGTGGGACGCGACTTTTGTTCTTTGTTGGCAACGGCCGCCCTTTGGCTTTGGGGGGGAGGGAGGACGGCACACTTGCCCTTTGGTTGCTTTTGTTTACCTACAGGGAGATGTGCACGGGCCACCACCCATGCCTCAGAGCTTTCTTTCTGAGGGAGGGAGCTTGTGGTTATTCCCAGGTAAGTTAGTAATTAGTGAACAGCTGGTATTACCTATTTTGGCTGCGAGAATCATCGCGAATAAAGGATCTAATATAATTAGGTAGTTCAAAGACTTTTACGTCGGGTCCGTGTTGTCCTCTCCCTACCTCTCTGTTATTTATTGTTTCGGTTTCTATTTTAGACCGTTGCTGAAGCCTCTAATCGTCTCTCCATTGTCGAGGAACAAGCCCCGACTCCGACCTAGGGCGGGGAGGGACAGCTCATTCATCTAACCCTGAGGCTTCGGTCTACTACACATATGTCGAGAAACCTCGACAGTGGTCTTGGCAAGTAGCATCACTGGTTTAGGTACCCCATCTGTATGAAGCCGCGCGTCGTACCCCTGGAGCCGGCAACACTGCCACAATGTTGTTGTTGTCGTCGTTGTGTGAAGTTTCCCACGAGGAGGGAATTGACAATGGAAGCCTGCCTAGAAGAGTTGTCTCACCTGATGCGATGCTGGTGGTCATGCTGGCTTCCACTTGAGAGGTACGTGCGATCACGGGCTCCCCTTTTCGTCCAAGAATTTCCTCTAGTTGGCCCCTCCTCCTCCTGTCAGTAAGTGTGTGCATCCAATTCATTCTTGAGAGTAAAAAAAAAAACAAAGGATGGAAGGCTTGATGCGTATGTATGAATAGACACTTGGGGGAATAATCCAAGAAATACAGAGTACAGATAGGTATACCCTGACGATCTACGTGGTATAACCATGACCGTCAAATTAGATTATCTCCCCCAGAACTGACGTGTCGGCGCCTTCCCTAAGATGACGGCGGCGATTAATACCAGATCTAACTCCCGACTCCCGGATCCCGAACCGGCTCCACATTCTCACAGGAAGGGAAAGCGACACGGAGGCTTCTTGTCTTCACTTGGCCTGTCTTGGCAAGTTTGAACTGGGAAAGTTGCTTCCTGGGCACCACACGGGATGTTCTTTCCCTCCTCCCCCCTGGCCCCAGCTCCTTTGATCATTTGTCTGTTCGCCACATGCTCTAAACCCTCCTCCAACTCAAACTCGACCACCATCTTTCTCTTCCGGCCTCTCCGCTTCTTGTTGCTGCACCGTTTCTCTGTCGATCTTGTCCTCGTCATCGACTCCCGGGGACGTCGGCCGTTGACATCCACAATCGCGATAGCTTCACCACTGCACTAGACGTCGCACGCGACTCCGACCGAAACCCTTCCCGATCTCCCCGCGCGCTCCGTCTACCTACTTCGTACCTCTCCGTCGTCACCCCCTTCGACAATGCGATAGCGGCCGGTTCCCCTTGGAAGATGCGAAAAGTCCGACTTTCAACACAGCTCCCGAATGATTGTTCCGTCCGCTGCTGCCTGGTTGTCGCTGCATAAAGTGGCCTGTGGCAGATAAATCCAACGTCCCCCGAGCTTCCGCGATCACCTCACACATTCACTATAACCTCTGACGTATATCCATCATGACTCGACGAATCGTGAGCTTCTCTCTCTCCAGCACACATCTGCGGTCTACCCGGGCCGCCATGCTTTGCTCAAAGCTCACTAACATCGTTGTCCTGACCTCCAGGTGCGAACAATTGCCCAGCTTGCTGGTGCCGTCGTCTTCGCCTTCTTCGTCATTGCTCTCCTCGACCGAAATTACCGAGTCCTCCCCAACGCCATTCATGGCTACATGCCCTCCCACCATCCTGGTCTCGTCGTAACAGACGTCGCCATAAAGACTTGCTCCAGTGTCAACGTATTCACGTCATGCGACCTCGATTCCAAAGTGTGGCATCGCGTTGACAAAGATCTCTATCTGGGGAAGACTTGGACTACGAGGGCATATCTATTCATCCGCCGCAAGCATGAGGAAGAGCTTACCGATGAGGACAGCGTCGTTATGGATATCGCAGTCGGTCGACTCCACCCCCAGCCCAAGGGAGAGTCAGATGATCAATGGGAGGCCCGTTCTGCAGGACTATGGATTAAGCGATCAGCCAAGAAGCAATCGAGCGACTCGGACAAGGCAGTCACCGATCTCGACGTCCTCTTTGGGGACGATGCCGTCGAAGCCAGAGATGGCTGGGCCATTACGGGAACCCCGTTGCTCCTCAAGACTGGCGGATCACTACCATGTGTCCAGTTGACAGTGCGCCGCGGGCCCCCTAAGGAGATCAAGAAGCCCACCCTTAGAATCAATGACAATGGCCGCTTCAAGATCATGCAGATTGGTGATCTGCACCTCAGCACCGGTGTCGGCGCATGTCGCGAGGCAGTGCCAGACTCTTACAACGGCGGCAAGTGCGAGGCCGACCCTCGGACCCTGGACTTTATCAACCGGGTTCTTGACGAGGAGAAGCCAGACTTGGTTGTTCTAAGCGGCGACCAGGTCAACGGCGATACCGCGCCTGATGCGCCAACGGTGCGTTGACATGGCTCTCTAACGTATCCATACCCACACTAACATGCCCTAGGCCATCTTCAAGATCGCCTCAATTCTCATCGAAAGAAAGATTCCATATGCCGCCATTTTCGGGAACCACGACGACGAGAAGACCATGTCTCGTGAGGCTCAGATGGTGCTGATGGAGTCGTTGCCATACTCTCTCTCCACCGCCGGCCCTGCCGAGATCGATGGCGTGGGCAACTACTACATCGAAATCCTGGCTCGCGGCAACACCGATCACTCCGCCATGACGATCTACCTCCTAGACACACATGCCTATAGCCCCGACGAGCGCAACTTTCCAGGCTATGACTGGGTTAAGCCCAATCAGATCGAGTGGTTCAAGAGGACCGCAGGTGGCCTCAAGAAAGCCCACGACGAGTACACTGGCCACCACATGGACCTCGCCTTTATCCATATCCCCCTTACTGAATACGCCGACTTCAACCTCCCCCGTACCGGTCAGTGGCTGGAGGGGGTCACCGCCCCAGTCTACAACTCGGGATTCCGCGACGCCCTTGTTGAGCAGGGCGTCTTGATGGTCAGCGCAGGACAGTACGTATTGCTCCTAGGCATGCCATTACCATTCGTTGCTAACCACCCCTACAGTGACCACTGCAACGACTACTGCTCCCTCTCGATGCAGGGCGAGGGAGACCAAAAGACTCCGGCCCTATGGATGTGTTACGGCGGCGGCTCCGGCTTCGGTGGTTACGCCGGCTACGGTGGTTACCATCGTCGGATACGCGTCTTTGAGGTCGACACCAACAAAGCCCGCATTACCACATGGAAGAGGCTCGAGTATGGCGACATCGAAACCCGTCTCGACGAGCAGGTCATTGTCGATGGCGGAAGAGTCAGACCAAAGTCGTCATAAACACTTGACGAACACCTATGCTTTGATTAACCTGTTTTGGAAATTGACTAGGTCACTTCTTGGGAACTGTGTCTACTAATGACCGACACCCCTCACTTGGCTACGAGGCTTGCCCAGTTCTAAGATGTTTCTCTCTTGGGTCTTATATATATCCCGGTTGCGTCGACAACAATGGCTGGTTTGGTCTGTTTCAAAGTCCCTCCTTGAATACTCTGGAACGGGGCGGTCTTTTCTTTTTATACACGGAACCGGAAACCTGCGTTTTGGATGAGCAGCAAAATGAGCCGTGTTTCTTGCTTGTCGTTTTTGGGTCATGGCAGAGTCCTTATTGTACTATATCAGAAAAAAATGCCCAGCGTACATGGGAGGTGTCTTTTGGGGGTAGCTGGTGGTGTTGACTGGTGGGAGTGTGCAATTGTATAAAACATGGCGCTGGGTTATGCATAGCTCGGAACGGTAGTTAAATGGGTTTCGCTCTATTGCTTGTCGCGATTTGGTCTCATTGCTGATTTTATTGTCAAGAGTGAGTTGAGTCCTGGACGTTGTCTTTGTAGGCGCCCTTTGAATTTAGTAAGGACGTGAGACAGACAAGTCACATGTTAATGGTTAGGTGGTGTAGTCTTTGAGAATACTTCTACTGCCTGGTTGGGCATTGGACACTCTGTCAAAGACTTGTTTGATAGTGAACGTGGTCATCTCTGAGCACTCAGCGCTAGTTTGTATCGTAGGCGTCCCGGTTAGTTCGCAACGCAGTTATAGGGTAGCTGGTACAGGGTAGCTCGGAGCACTGTCAAACATGAACTCATCAAGCTTCACCTGTACCGAATCCCTCAGGTTCTTTACCCCTATCACTGCGACCCAGTAGCATTCAAATCTCATCACATGGCAAGAAAATATACGAACATGGACTTGTATATTCTATTCCATCATGTATTCGCATAGTCTCGCGCACCTCACCAACGCGAAATCCAGCCCCCTCCCCTCCACTACACGACGACAGTAACAACGCAACGCAATGCAAAACAAGAGCCCTCCCTCCAGGCCACCAAAGTCCCAAAGATCCATCAACACCCCCCTCCCCCTAAATCCATGCCCACAGCTTTCTCCTCGGGTATCCCCGCCATGCCTACCCCATCCAGACGCCTTCCATGTCTAGATGCCGATGCAAACAAGATCCATATACACTCAAAATTAAACCAAAAAGAAAAAGGTAGAATGAAAAGTAGCATCGCTCGTAATTGCTTTTACCACCTCCCATGAGAGGAGGAGGAGAGAGAAACAAGTAATGTGTGGTTGAAAAAACCGAAAGACTGGTGCACTGGCCGACACCAGGGGGGATATCAAGTGAAAGACAAAATGAGGAATAAACGATGAAGCAAAGATGGTCCAGGGTTGCCAAGGAACCCCAGTCATATGCACAGTTTGTGAAAAAAAAAGGACAAGAGAAGAGACGTTGGAGCAAAAAAAGCTCACCATCGGCGTGAATAAGGTCCCTTGGGCTTAGGTTGTGACAACCTCTTGGTGTACCAGCCTCAACACCCAGCTTGCCTCGGCGACACTGGCACACTGGAAGCACCACTTCTTGACATTGCCGCCCGTGGGACCTGTTGCAGGGACAACACCGATGACGCCGTTGTTGTCCCTCATCTCCTCCCAGATGCCACACACGATACCGCGGCTGCCCATAGGCGTGAAGCACCCACTGCCCAGGACCGCGTCTAACAGGACGATCGGCTCGCCAGGTTCCTTGCGCGGGATCGTCGTTACCGTGACTCGCTTCTCCAACCCATGGTCAGCACGTAGAGCCTGGTGCCAACCCGTTGGAGGTCGCCGGATCTGGAGGCGACAGTTGCCATAGTCCTCCCATTTGGCAGCTGACACGAGGAGGTGCAGTCGGATCTTGATGTTCTCGGTGCCAAAGTTGACCGGGCGGCGACCACTGTTCTCAACGCTGATGGATGGGGAGCGAGGAGTGTTGCCTCCCCAGGACGAAGAGCCGTTGGTGTGGCTGCTCGCGCCGTAGCGGCTCTGCCTGTCAACGGAAGAACGGGCAAGATTAAATGGTAGGTTCGCGCCTCCGGCGAGTCTCTTCAAGAAGCTGGTCGCCGAGAGGCTGGAAGACGGCGTGCTGCTAGCACCATCTTGGGATTGAGCTGGTGCGCGGACTGAGCCTCGGTAGCTATTCTTCCTACCAAACCAGCTCTTTCGCCGACTGCTCGAGTCATCGTTCTCAGGGGGTCCGGTGCGTTCACCGAAGCTCTTGAACCGAGCCTCGTTCTCCAGTTCGATGAACTTTTGGTTGTTCAGGCGGGCGTGATGAACCGACATGTAGAGGTTGAAGCAGTCGGGCCCGTTGTGGGATCGGAAGCGGAAATTTCCTCCGTTGTGAGACTTGGCGAGCTGGCAATCTTGGCGGACAGAGGACCGGATCTCAAGATCAACCGCCGTGCTTTGGCGGATCAACACCAGCGGCGTGAGATCTAGTGAGAGCATTGGCTTCTCCTCATCAGGGTGAGTTCCGCCGCCACTCCGAATAGAATAGGCTTCGATCAGACCAGGAGTAACAATGATAGTGCAGCTCCCGGGGCAGATGTCTTTCCAGACGCCCTTGTCCGACCATCGCGAAATGGCCGCGATGTACCTTCCAGCACCCTCCTCCGGAGCAGTCTTCCGTGAATGGAGGCCAGCTTGAGATGCGGAATTGGACGGAGTTAGGCTGCAAGTTGACTGAGAGAGAACCGACTGTCCTAGAGGAGGAGGGGGAGGAAGTTCTTGAGGCTGAGGAGGCTTCTTTCTGATACTGACACCTAGTTCGGTCTCAGGAAGGTCGACGCTCTCGATGTCGTCGTCTGAAGATTCCACGTCTGATTCTGTTTCGGTGTACTCCTCTGTCTGCTCAGTTCCTCCAGACAAGGATGTTCCAGATATTGATGAGCCCTCCGATGGCAAGTACTCATGCTTGAGCGGCGACGAGGTACGGCGCTTGACACGGTTATTGCTCTGGAATTCCACCGGCGGGTTCAAGGGGCCGGGCTGGGGGCTGGGGCTCAGAGTTCGGTGGACGGGGGGAGGAGGCGGAGCATCGTTACGGGTAGGAGTGCTGTTGGCAGTCTTGCGGATCGCGAGGGGACTAGGGCGCAGATCGTCGATCAATGGCATGTCTCGGTCCTCCAGATAATAGTCATCTTGTGTGGGCGTCCTCTCCAGGTCATGGAGATAGGAGTAAGCAAGGGGCGGTGGAGTTGACGGGGTCCGAGGCCGATATCGAGAAGGCAGGGACCTCTTCGTTGGTGTAGTAGGCGTTGTTGGCGTGGTAGGGCTGGTGGGCGGCGACTCGACTGGCGGAGAACGAGACTGAGACGAGCGAGTTGAATGTTTGCGAAGCGATCTCACGCCCACGGGTACGTCAACACTGAACCTTGGCTCATCCTCATCGTCTCCAATCACGCTGGGCTCCGGTCTCTGTGGAGGGAAGGGATGGATGGGCAGGATATCGAGCCAGTCGAGGATCTGGTCCTCATTGTCCGAGGTCAGGGTGAGTAGTTCATGCCAGGGCTTGTCATCGTGTGTGCCTCGAATCATGACTACCATGTCAAAATTGCCCTCTCCTGTTCGGGCCGACAGGGATTCCAGAGGCACTGGAGGGAAGAGGAGATAGGATCGGCCTCGGACGCCGTTTTCTCGAATGAGAATATCTCCCTTGTCTTCGGGATAACGGACGTTGTCTCTGTGTACCAGCTCGACCTGACACTCGAGTCGTTGGCCATTGGAGTGCTCGAGTTCGAGGGAGAAGAAGTCTTTGGCGCTGACCTGACGGCTCGGATCGATCACGACGGATTCCAGGGGGCGAAGCGTCCTAAGGTCTCGGGATCTCGTCGTGTCAGTGTTAATGGCGTCTTGATCCGTCATTCTCGCAAGTTCTTCCTTGTGGCGGCGGCGAACTTTGTCTTGCAAGTCCTCAAAGTCTTGAAGGAGATCATAAGTGTCGCTCGTCCCGAGGATGGAATCCACACATTTGATGAGCTTGGCCATCTGCTTCACTCGCAGCAAGGGTCTCTTGAGCAGGTGGGCCACATCGACTCGTTCACCTTCAGAATCAACCAGGTCGCCGATTTCATTCCTTGGCATAGCATCTAGGAGAGAATTGTTGTCCTCTGGATGTCCCACTGCTGGAGCTAGGTTGACGATCAGATCCTGAAAGCCCATCCTCCAGGAATCAAGATATTTGTGATAAATGGGTACGACTCCATGACCCCAGGCTGCTAAGCGGCGCATGTCTGAGCGAGGTGCTTTGCCGTGGGCAATCCTCAGCTTCTCCAACGCAACACCCATATGAAGGACGGACTTTGAGATGGCATCCATCTTTCCAAGAGGGGTACGGGAGCCAAACAACTCCGCAGCGCCGTCTGCGTTCATGACTTGAGAAAGAAGAACCGGGATGACACCAACGACCATTGTCTTGAGTTCGCGAAGGTACAGGCTCTCATCTTCGGCAAACTCCTTGAGCAAATCATCCGTGGTAACATCGTTGGGACCACCCCTGCTCTTGCGCAAGCTTGGGCGCGACCTGCTGCTTATGATGCCGGTGGGAATGTTGTCGTCATTAGGTAGGGAGAGGACAGAGACTAGGTCAGAGTGCTTGGTGAGTCTTCGCTTTAGGCCAGAGCTTTGACTCTTGGATCTGGAAAGCTCGCTCTCCTTTGTGAGAACAGTGGACTGGGTCAAGGTCGACTGGGTGAGTGTTGATTGACTAGCACTAGATGTGTGGTCCGAGTCAACGTTGCTAGCGACATCTTCAGATAGGATCGTCGACAGCTCGTAATTGCCGTTGGTAGGTGGTCGGAGACGGGGTCCAAACATTCTGGGTGTTGGCTGCTCAATTCGATTCTGGTATGTGGGAACCGGAGCCTCCTTTGGCTCAAGGGGAGAGATAGGCCTCGGGTTGATTGGGCTTTTGGGCTTGTGAAGATCCGACTCTTCCCAGTCTTCCGTGGTGTCGTCGTATGTCCGTTCATCATCGTATCTAGAGTCCTCATAGGTATATCTGGAATCTTCATACCTCGAGTCGGTGTACCTCGAGTCGGTGTACCTTGAGTCGGTGCACTTCGAGTCAGTGTATGTTTTCTCGTCGTATCTTGAGTCGAGATTTGTCTCGTCGTCATATCGGGAATCGAGGTTGGTTTCATCGTCATATCGCGAGTCGAGGTTCGTTTCATCGTCGTATCTCGAATCACTGCGCCTACGCTGATCGTCAAGTCTGGAGTCGGTGTAGATGGATTCAGGCTCATCCTCATACTTTCGCTCTTCTTGACTCTGATAGGGCTTGGGCTTGGGCAGGGGGTTTCCAGACTCTCCTTGGAACGCCTCCTTCAGCATACCCAAAAGCTGCTTCTTCATTCCCGTCTTGAATGGTGAAGAAGAATTCCTGGTAGCTTGACTTCTCTTGAGACCCGAGCCGGGAGATCTGGTGGGCGCCTTGGTTGCTTGTCTCTTCGGCTTGGAACGTGGCTTGGCTTCCTGCTCATTCACTGGCTGAGAATTTTGTTCAGCTGCAGGTTCCGACACCACCTCGGGCTCTGGCTCCGATTCAGACTCTGATACAACTTCTGGCTCTGGCTCAGGTTTGACGGCCGGCTTTACGACGGGTTCTGGCTTTGGTTCTGGCTGTCGATCGGCTTCTGGCTCATGTTTCGGCTCCGATTTTGGTGCGGGTTCGGGCTCCTTTCTGAGTTCAGGCTCCGGTACAGGCTTGGGCGATGGTACTGGATCTTTGGAAGATGTGGGAGCCATTGTCTCAGATTCCGTCTTCTCCACCTTTGGGGTGGTCGAACTCCGTCGTCTCTCGGCTCGCGATGATCTCCGACGCGCCTTGCTTTCCGGGGTGTGGCTCTTCTCATGTGTTTGTCCGCTTATAGAGGCCACCTGGACATTTTCATTGTCGGTTTTCGGCTGATCGACGAACGGATCAACAGTGTTGTTGAGCCACTTCTCAATGCTCGGCGGCTTGTTAGGCACGGCGTGCCGTGGAGGCTCGTTCATCTCGTGGATAATCTTCTTGCTTCCTTCCACAACCTTCTTGAAGACTTTGGGAACCGATTTGAAGCTCGTGTTTCTCTCTACCTTTGGGGGGCGAGCCGGGCGTTTGGGACGGCTGCGGAGCGGGCCTCCCCTCGCGCGTAGAGGGAGATCCAACTCGGTGAAGGCGGAGTTGCCCCATGGAATATCCCCTGGAATATCGGCGATAGATTTGGCCAAGATGCTGGACGACAAGTCGGATGAGTCCAAGTGCGAGTCATCGAGATAAGAATCGTCCTCCGCATCCCAGGACTCGTGATTTGTTTGTTTTGTTGTGGTGGGATGATGGCTGTGTGGTCGTGATCGCCCCTTGCTCCCAGAAGCCGCTCTGGGCTTGGTCGGGGTATCCGGTATCGATTCTGCATCCTCCCGTGTCATTGTGGTGTTGGAGAGCTCAGTCTCATCCTCGGTCCTTGTAGTTTGTGATAGGTCTGATTTCGGTTCGTGGCCCTTCACCTTGGTTGGTTCGGGGGTTCTATCCTTCCTATCAGAATGGCGACTGGCGCGTCGGGAAGTCGGGGTGGACTTGAGCCGTAGTCGAGCAGTGCGTATTGAACCAGGTCGTGATGTGGCAACTGAGGAAGAGACCTCGCTCATAGGTCTCACCCTGATGCCGTCGTCGATTATAGTAGAGTTGACGGCGCTGACTCGAATACCGTCATCATCTTGATATTTACTCCTGATGGGAGTGACCCTGATGCCGTCGTCCACAGTCTTTCTATCATCGGTCAATACCGAGTTCACGGCGCTGACCCGAATGCCATCATCGTCGTGTATGTCTGCGATGGGGGTGACCCGGATTCCATCGTCTTCTGGATCTGCCATGGGAGTGACCCGAATTCCATCGTCTTGTGGGTCTGGCATAGGGGTAACCCGAATGCCATCGTCCATGGTTGTTTCCTCGTCGCTCGATACCGACTCCATTGCGCTAACTCGAATGCCATCGTCGTCTAGCGCCCTTGTGTACATAGGGGTGACTCGGATGCCATCATCAAAAGCGGTATCATCGGCAGTCAATGCTGACAATGCTGACTCCACCGCGCTGACACGAATGCCGTCGTCATACTGTGAGTCGCCCATAGGAGTGACCCGGATGCCATCATCTACAGATGATACAGACCTGGCCGTTCGTCGAAACGTGTTCCCCCTACTGCAGGTTATATGGCTTGGTGTCATCTCGCTAATTGTGTCACCCAAGTCGCTGAAGATGTCTGTCTCTGCATCTTCAGGCCAGGCGCTTGCTCCCACAGACTTGGAGAACCTGTGGCCTCTTCGAGGTGGTGTGTCTGGTATTTCTACCTTGGATGCCCATGCTGAGACCTTTTTCGCAACGGAGGGGTTCGCGGCGTTTCGGAGGACGAAGTCTTTGGGGAGCGGAGCAGGAGTCGGGGTTTTGTTCTTGGGGGATCCCTTCTTTGGAAGGCTCTTGCGATTCTTGCGCCAGTGTTCATCGCTAACAACTCGCTTTTTCGGGGGCGGTTTCGTGGGGGGCGGCGCCTTTTCCCCCTGAGCTCCCAAGCTCTCCCTAGTCTTGTTGCTTGGACGCTTGATCTTCTTGCGCATCTTGATGCGAACGCGATCCTCCTCAGTCACACTTCTAAAGTCATCGTCATTGAAGGCAACCTCGGTAGGCTCCGTCGCATTGTCCTCGGGATTCCCGGCCGCCATTGCGGCGGCATTGGCCTTTTGCCATTTCTTGACACGATCCCTGACGCCGCCAGGGGGTTCGAGGCGGCGCACAGCGGATTGCTTCATCTCATGACGTAGTTCAGCCTTGACGGCCTCGAGGCTCATTCTCCGTTGACGTTCGGCGGCGATCCGTCCTGGTGTTTGGCGGCCCAGGAGGAAGTCGGTGAGGAGGGTTGGCTCGCCCTTCCTTGAGTTTGCCCGGGAACGAGAGCGAAGCCTCCCCGCGGCCGGGGCGGACTTGGGAGTCGTCTTTGCATCGGAGGCATTCTTGACCTCGGGGGCCTGCTTGGGAGTCGTAGGTTCTGGAGAGGCCTCATCTTCGACGGTAGGGTTTGGTGACGACATGGTCTCAGCTAGATAGTGCCCATTGTCAGCTCATGACGGTCTGTGGTGCGGAACAAGGGAGACGGCAGAGGAGAGCAGTGTAGGTCCAAGATGATGGAGGCTTCGGGATATGGTTTGGACATACCTTAGGCTGCGCAACATGGCTGAGCAGTTGGGCAAGAAGGGATGTATGGAGTCAAGGAGATATCTATGGTCAATGCAGGTTATGTCGTCGATTCCGCCGTCTCGTTGCAGTATGTGTCGTTGGTGTGTACAGGTGTTCAATGTATCTCTTCGCCTGGGCTGTCGTCGGGTGGGAGGAGTCGGGGAGGCCAAGTATCCTTCGAGGGGAAGGAGATGAGAAAGTACAATAACAGTTTGGGTGGAGGGAAGGCGCAAATGAGAGGCACAAAACAAACCAGAGCTGATGCAAATAAATGAGCCCAAGAAACGAAAAACGGGCTGCAAGAGAGGAGGGGGAAAAAAGAAAGAGGGAGAAATTTACGAATGATGAGGTCACAGTTTGAGATCGGGACCAAGTTCAACGCACTCTTCTTCCTCGTTCTTCTTCCGATCTCTCTTCTCCTCCTTCAGAAGCCTGGGTCAGACTCTGGGGATGGAGGTTGCGTTGCGTATTGCATTCTGCTGGTTGCTGCTTCGGACACCGCAGTAACCAATGGGACCCACATTGGAAGCTCTGATGGTAAACAACACATGCGTATCATTAAACAGCCAATAGCCTGCTGCCATCCTGTACAGTTACCCCACCGCCACCTATCAGAGGCTCTGGAGGCTCAGCTGCGGCGCCGCTTTGACAAGGGGGGGTGTAACAAGACCACAGCGGGTCTGCCCAGCACATGCTTCCAGTGGATATCTCTGGTGGGGTTTATGGCGGGAGCCCTATCTGTAATTGGCTGGAAGTGCCGCCATCTGACTTTGAGGGCCGAAAATTAGAACCCCCCCCCCGGGCCTCGCAAAAGCCCTCCCGAGTCTGGGCAAGCCCGATCTCCCGGGGCTACTGTGCGTTTGTATCTCGGCCATTTTCTCCAACCCGCTGGCTGCGAACTCGTCAACTTGATCGTCATTGAGACTAGGGTCGAAGGGGGGAGAAGGATGAGAAGAACCACCGTTTTTCTTCCATTTCATCCCTGACATGCTTACTACCTACTTACTCCCTAGTCCTCTGCCTCATCACAACACGTGGTTGCACAGAGCGCAATGGGCTACACTAGATGACTCTCCTCCTCGACAAGGGTAACCCTCCGACAAACCTCCCATCGTCTCCCTCAACCCAAACAAATCCCAATCCACTAGCGCCTGTTCCTTCGGACGTTTTGCCTTGATGTTCCGGCCTTGTTTTCGTTGCCGACAACAACCCTCCCGATGCACTCATCCCACCAAAACAAGGGATGGATGCCTCCCTCGCCCTTGAGCCCACCCGTTTCAGCTGCAACAATTGTGCATGAGCTCTATCTAAGCGGGATTAAAAAAGAGATCGTCAGCAAGAGCACTCCATAAAGAAGAAGAAATTTTCATATTTCAACGGGCAGCACCGCCCCAGGTCAAGAAGAGTCATGTTGGGCATCCACCGACACAGAACCTGCAGAAGCCAACGCATGTTACTTACATACACGCGCGTGTTCCGACTGTTCAGCCCCAAAACACATCCCCCAACCCGAAAACAAACCCTGGTTCGTGGTAGACACGCGATATACGAAAACGATCCCGGCCTTTAAGATCATCATCGATCCCGTAAAGAACGGTGAGCCGCCGACGCCATGACCATCCAGAGATCTGGTTGGAATTGTGGCGCCAGATATGATGCCGAGATCTTGTCTTTCGCATGCTCAAACAGTACCCTTTTCAGCTGGTTTGTACACCATAGCGTCTCGGGAAGCTGTTTAGGGTTGTGAATTCAGTGTCCGTTGTGTTCACTTCCCCGGGACCGTTCCACAGAACCTCGTCTCGAAGCATCCCAGACCCTCGGCTCGGATATCCGGATACCCTAGACTTGAGGCTGAGTGCATTCCAACGGTCCGAGTTTTGGCAAACAGACCAAAAACGAAGTAAGGCTAAATGCCGATACGCCACGGGCGATGTTGGTAAGTCGAGTGATCGGCCTACAGGAGCTCCAACGGTTTTAATTCTGGAAACCCTTGACAAAGCCACATAGCTTGCTTCAACTACAGTGAACAAATGGATCGTCTGTGTGCATAGGACATATATGAATTACGACAGACTCAAGATAGGTATCCAACCATACCAATAATAGAAAGGTATCAAAAGCCGGATCGCTCCGATGAAATATAGTAGCCCAAGATCCCCGCTGTATACCCAAGCGTCGAGATATCCTCCCACCCAATGTGACAAACTGGAATCAGAAACCTCCCTCCGTGGACCAGCCAAGATACTGAACCATCCCCAGACTGAAAGGGGAAAACAAAAAGGTATGCCCAAAACTCCTCCATGATGCAGCAGACTAACAATGAAAGAAGTTAGGGAAATGGGGAAAAGGGAAAAAAAAGACAGAGGATGAACGCCTCCAACACCAAGATATGCAATCCTGCCTCCACCCATCACCAACTCAAGACCTCTTTAGGTCATTGGCTTCTCAATCCTCCTTAGCCGGAAGCATAAACCGAACCTTCTTCTTCGGCTTCAAAGCCCTCTTCCCCTTCTTCTTCCCCTCATGGCTTTCCTCACAATCGCTCCTCGCCGCAACACTACTCCCCATATCACTCATCATCTCCTCCTCCGTCTCCTCCTCGATCGACCAAACATCCGGACTCGGCTCCCTCCACAGCTGTCCCGCCCGCCTCCGCGCCGAAGCGGTCCTCGGCACGGGGCTGTGTCGCCCGCGCCCTCGCGTCCTACCGCGGAGCTGCGGGCTGCCGGGGGCGAGAAGACCCGTGTTGGCTGAGTGGTTGAAGGCCGGGCTCTTGGGCCGGGGGGGCGGGCCGCTGCTGGTGAAGATGTCCTGCAGGGAGAGGAGGCCGTTTCGGCTGGGCGAGAAGCGGATGTAGTCCTCGTCGTCTTGGTCGTCGTCTTCGTTGTTGGAGGTGGAGATGTCGGAGCTGGTGTCGGGGGAGATGGGACGGAGGCCGGGCTGACGGAGGCCGGGCTTTCGGAGACCATCGAGCGTCGAGGGGCTGACGCTGCGGACGATCTCGCGGGGTTGGTTGATGTCTTCGATACCGGCGTCGAAGTCCATCATGGCCTCGTCCATGTCTTCGTCGTCGATATCCGGGGCTGGTGTGAGGAAGTAGGTGAGAGGATCGTCATCGATGTCGTCCAGCGAGGGGAGTGGTTCGTCCTTGGTCGAAACCGTGGGCTGGAGGCGCACCTGAGTCGGTGGCCAAGAATCCCGACGAGACCGCATTTCGGACTCGGTAGGCATGTCGTTGTTGTTGGCAAAGGGCCCCGAGAGATGGAGGTTGTTCAAGTTGAGGTTTGATATCGGAGTCGAGCCCAGGGTTGGGGGGCTAACGAGGGACGAAACGTCTTTCGGAATAGGTAACCAACGAGTTCACCGGTATAACTGGAGCAGAGACAGATTGGTGAAATCGAAGAATGACTACCGGCTGGGCCGGCACAAACAGAAGGACTAGCAAGCTTTAAACGAAGACGTCTAGAACTGTTTCAATAGAAGAAGGCTGGATTCATTCACCGAAAGGCTGCCTGGGAGACCTTTTGACGAAAACTGACTGAACACGACCAACGCCGGTAGAGAGATTGCCAGAACTAGGGCGAAAGGTCGAACGAGGTGGGCGAGGAGAGCCTCACCTATATACTTTAACCCCAAGAGCCGCGTGAAACGACAGCCTCCCCCCCCCTCCCACGAGTTCACATTCCACAGCCTGCGAGACATAGGTAGGCAGAAAAGGCGTCAGCCGTGCGACGCCGCCCCCTCTCTCTTTCGCTCGCTTTCCCTCCACACACGCACACTCTCACTCACACACACTTCCATTTCAAGGCAGAGACACTAACAAAAACGAGGTTCACTCATTTTATCAGCTAATAAGCAACAAGTACCTACGGCGGGCGCGGGGGAGGGGAGGAGGTTGGAACCCATGGAGGGGAGGGGGTGCTTCAAAGCCAGCCCCAAAAAAAGAAGACCAGGCTTCCAAGGACTCCCCTTCCCCAGTCACATCTTGGAATTCCTTGGAAGCCAGACGACGGAAGGCCCTTGGCGAGTGACTCCAATGGGAGGAGTGTGTGGTCATCGGCGTGCCGAGCGCGCGGGGTTTGGCCTGTGCCTCATCCAGGGCCCGTCATTCGCACGTGAAGCCATCGCGAACGAGGATCGTCAACCAATCCCTCGACAAAACCACCAAAGATACCCCCCCCAACCTATGAGCCACGCGATAGGGCGCCACGCGTCTCACGGCCTGCTGTTTAAAACTAAACGGATAAATCGGGAGTCGCCGGCGCTGGAAAGGGAAAAGTCATGGGTTTGGGGGGCTAACGGGAGCGAGCTGAGCGAAACTTGAAATGGAGGGTTGGTTTGTTGGTGGCTGAACATTTTTTTATCAATCCGTCCGTCTATGTAAGTCAGGCTTTGTTTTTTTGGTGTCGATCTACCGTGGTCGAGGCTCGTGTAGGGAACCTCGAGGTTTGATCTATCTATTAGGGCGCTACCCAAAGTGGTGGAAGCGCGGCTGCCGCTTGATAAATGTGCGTAAATGGACGAACTAGCAGCCAAAATAGCTCGACGCTTTTTCTGATCTACAAAGATGGGCATATGCCAGATTGACATGTTGTACCGTCGTCGCAGGTCGTGGATGGACAAAACCCCGTGCGGGCGTCTCGCGGTGGCGGGTGCTCTCCCGTCCTTAGAAATGTGAGACATGGACGACACCATCACGAACTAATTCCAGCAACAAGTCCATCTGACTGTGCCCTCCGCCCCATTCGGCATCCCCCCTAAGAATCCTACCGGACGCTCTCGGGACCAAGAGATGAAAGACGAGAGAGGAGGGGGTCACGCTGAACATCCCAAGCAGGGCTATGACTCGGATTTGCGATCGGGGAATCACCACACGATCGACCGCCTCAGGGAGGGCCTGCATGGTGCCTTGCAGCAGCCCTGTCTTTGCGCGTGTAGGTAGCATATCCGCAGAGTCCCATTTTTGGAAGCAACATCACGTCTTTCGAGGGGGCGAGGATGGATTCGTAGTTACGTAGTCCGGATGTTGCGGACTAGGGGGGGGGGGACTTGGCGATGCGGGATACGGCTTGGGAGAGGGAGAACTCGAGATGAAATGGAGGGTCGCACGTCTGAGCCACGGGGTCTTGGGTAAAGTAATACGCAAACGCGGGGTGGGAAATGATCAGTCAAGTTGAGCCGCTATCGTCATCAGTACCTATCTTGGCTCTCAAGTCGTCGGTTACTCCGTTGTGTCCGAACGAGAGGATTGCGTGGTTGTGTGTGTTGAGAGAGAAAGGGGTGTGCCATCAGTTCCCATCTCCGAGATGAAAGGAAAGCTGGATGCCCTCTACGGATGCGGGTTTCGACGACGGGGGGACTGTCCCATCCATACCTACTCTTGAAGACACCAGATGCCCAAGATGCTGGGAGGTCCAATCCCAGGTCGTCCCAGGCATGTGTTCCTAGCTAGTGGCGGCATCCCATGATCACCCATTACGGCCTCTCTCGGGTCTGACAGCCCTGCTGAACCTGCAAGCCATCAAATAGCTCGTCCAGGGCAGGACTGTGTTGGCTTCCATGTTTCTTGAAGGTGGGTGGGATGTCGGCGGCCGCTTGGCTGCCTACAACCGGGGTTGTTTGTCCCCCAACATTGTCATATGGACGAAAATGGCTGGCCTTGTCACTTTATAGACAACGCCTAATACTAAGGTAGACCCCGTTGATTTTATGCTTCTACCATGGTGCGGACATGTGCCGTCCCCGTGGGCATCGTTACGACCCGAGAGTCTGGGTGTAACTGGGGTACGGAGCTACGTGAGTTCCACGAGATGGATTCCCCCCACTACCTACCCGCTATCGCTATCGCGCAACGGGCTGAAACGGGGGCCCCATCCGGGCCGAAGACTTGGGTCGCGGGCCGCACACTGTGGGGACCCAACTCCGGGGCTTGCCGGTGAGAGTGACCCACCTCGGTCCCGTTTTCGTTAGAATGGGCTTTGTCGACTTGCCCAGTACGGAGTACAGTACGTATTGGGAAGATGATGAGCAAAAGGTGAGTTCTCTCGGTTGTGTCGGCTTCACAGGACTGATGCCTCCTCCTTGTTGATGTGATTAATCATTCTGAAGGAACAACGATCATGGAGGTAGGTACCCAGATACTCTGTACAACCCTCGACCCCCCGGTGTGAAGGTTGGTTCTCATCAATCGACGTCTTCGACTACCCAGGCCTTTGAGGTAGGTAGGTAGTCAACGAGGCTTGCAGGAAGTCGAAAACAATGCCCAATTGGATTCCCTCCGGCCTTACCGGCATGTAAGCTGAATGCACATGAGACAAACTGCAACCACCCAGTTCTGCAAGACGCCTCCTCTGGGGACTGTCCCAGCTCGCCACGTTCTATCTGAAATGGCGCCCCAATCTTCGGCGCCCCTATCTTTTCCTGGAGGTGACACCGACGAAAGTTCATGATAGGTAGGGTCTGGAAGCCATTGCGGCGTCAGCGTTCCATTGGTCTTTGTCGATTGGATTCGTTCCGGGCATGCCTATCCAATGAACTTGACAAACATAGATGGATGGTAGAGATGGCGTCAACTGGTCCTGGAAGGGCCGGATAGGGACACAGACCCCAAGACACCCATTCTGAATTAGGCTGTTGAATCGGATGCCTCTTCATACCTGTGTCTTGGTGTCATCCGCAAACCTACCTATGCTTTGTAGCCTGGTGCTGCAGTTTAGTGCATCCCGGCACGCTGGAGAGGGGCTTTCATGCAAGGCTTCTTAGTCAAATGAAATCAGGTAGGCAACAAACAAGCCTGGCTCCCTTGGCTTGAATCCCCGGTCCCCTCGGACTATACATTGGTCGTCCTGCCATTCATGAGGACATCATCAGCAAACCCTCGCACTAGCTTCCGACTGACAACTAAATCGAAGAATACTATCTAGACCTTTGATGTTCTCGGTGCTCTGGCAACCTCGAGCAACTGGCCAAACTCTCACATCTCGTGGACGTGGATTGTGGGCAACCCACCAGAGCAATCGGCAGGGGATCAGCAATAACACCATGAGCTGCTTCGGAAGCGATGACAGAGCTGATGATTCCTCTTTCTCATTCAAATTCCACTCAATATAGCGGCCTTAGCTGCTATTCTCCTACTCTCGAGAGTTGCTTGGGTCCTCAACTGGCATGAGGAGAGCGTTGGCTCCACGCCTAGAGAGTTGAGTAGTTTAAAACTATCCTCGAACCCCCAATCCCAAATATGTATATAATTCCCGAAAGCCTAGAATCAATTGGACTAACTGATACATAGTACTAGAAATCCTGGCGTGCTTTGAATGTAGTTGGGCTCTACTCAGGCGGCTTCGAACAGAACCACCGATACACTAACCTCGACATCCCATTCTGAGACTCTGAAGTCTAGATCTCGGGGCTGTCATTGATTCGAAACAGAAGATGATTCAGTTTAATCAAGGAGTAATGTACATGCATCCTTGTTGCTGTTATCGCACATCTCAACTCTGGGGTTTGATCAACGCGGCGACACCAAGACCACTCTCAAACTTTGCTCACTCCTGTATTTACAAAGATAACATCTCTCTACTAAAGCAATCTACACATCAAAGATCAAAGATAGGCCTGTCGAACAAGGGCCTTGTATATCTAGAAAGTTGTGCTTACAGAGTCCTTCTCCCACCACTCCATAGGTACCTTACCGCCAATCCCTCCCATCTGGTCCCAGCACCCCAAAAACTCATCACCCACGGTCTCTCCTATCAAACCGGTTGGAAATCGGGGGGAAAAAAGTTTACATCGCCTTGCATCGAGTCTATATGGTTTGCTTGTTTTTATATTTTTATAACGCAGTCGGCCCTGGCTACAATATTCGGAGACTTCGGCATGACAGGGAATGACACCAAGAGCACGCGTCATCTCTACACACAAGCTGACCTGGCCGGTCCCCATGTCAATAGCTTAAAAAGAAAAAAAGTCTGGGCAGTCGCGATAAGATCGATCAAAAAGCCTCAAGAAATCTTGACAGAAAAAACACACCACCACCACATCTTCAATCCTTATCAATCTTGATCCTGGCCCTTCCAATCCTCAACCCACACACACTCTTGACCTCCCTCTCTCCCTCTCTCTCTCCCTCTCTCTCTCACCATAACCGACTGGAAGAATTCAAGACCCAAGGGAACAGCCGCTTGACAAAACTGTTGGTCAGCCTCTCAATCGACGGATTAGGAATGGCCACGCGCGCTGCACGTACGTATGCGTCCCTTCCCCAGGTGCTTGCTACGCCTTATCCCGAACTATTTATTTCCTTTATTTGCTTAGACGAAACGCTCACTCACTCTCTCTCTCTCTCTCTCATCAGGCTGAGCCGCCACCACCACCCCTCCCCACGTGGTGTCGTCGACGACATAATAGCCTCACCTTGACGGTAGCGCTTACCCTCAAACTCTGGGTTTCCCCATCAACTTCATTGAAAAAAGTAACACCAAACTTTCAACACCTTAATTCGCCCCCCCGCCCGGGACATCCACTCAATTAAATATATATTTATATATACAGCTACATCCTTTACTCCGTGGATCTATCTATATTCCTCTCCAACAACATCCATCTATCATCATGACAGCCTCAGACGACATCCCCGCCACCTCCTCCATCCGGTTGGACATCTCAACCGAGAAACCCCGTATCCCCCTCCGCCTCGTCACCCTCAACATCCGCTACGCAACTAACCGCCCCGAGCGCAATGAGAAGCGCTGGCCCATCCGTCGCCCCAAGCTCATCACCCAACTCGGCTTCATCACCGCCGGCCACGAGAGCCCCTTCCTCTGCCTCCAGGAGTGCCTCTTCTCCCAGGTCCGGGACATCCAAGCCGGCCTCGGCGACGGCTGGGCCTACGTCGGCCGCGGCAGGGGAAAGGGCGAGACCGACGGCGAGTTCTCTCCCATCTTCTACCGCCGGACAACCTGGGAATGCGAGCGCAATGAGACGCGCTGGCTGAGCAAGACACCCGACCGCCCGTCGCGCGGCTGGGACGCTGGCCAAAACCGCATCGTCACCATGGGCCAGTTCACCAACATTCAGACCGGGACCCGCGTCGTCGTCATGAGCACCCACTTTGACAATAGGGGCTCCAGGGCCCGTAAGGAGAGCGCTCTGCTGCTCCTCCGCTTCGCCCGGGAGTGGGCCTCGCCGGCCGAGTGCGGTCATGGGCCTGCGCCCTCGGTCGTCCTCATCGGCGGCGACTTCAACAGCGACTATGCCGACCCGGCCTATCAGCATATGGCCGCCCCCGGCTCGGGCGTGTCTGACGTGTCCAAGTTGGTGCCCGAGGGCCAACACTACGGGAACAAAATTACCTACACTAGCTTCGGGGAGGGGTGGGAACCGAGTACTATCGACTTCCTGTTCATCCAAGAGCCTCATAGTGCCCAGATCAAGACCTATGGTGTCCTGCCGAATAAGTTTGACGATAATGTCTTCATCTCAGACCACCGTCCTGTTGTGTCAGACATGGAAATCCTGATGTAGTCGCCCAACATCTTGTGTCTGGGGTTCGATTTCAGTATGGAGGCCCGATGGGCTTGTTCCTCGAATGGGCTGGCTTGGAGTCAATACGGAGATTGGGAAGGACTGTTCTGGCTTCTTCTCTAACGATATCATAGCTATTCACGAGTCACATTCCAAATTGATTCTATAACTCACCGTGGACGAGACCACAAGATGATGGCAAGTATGCATAATGACGAGGACAACATGTAGCACAAGCTGCTTGCACGGCCCCTATTACTACGAAGTACGTTGGGTAGAGGTAGCTTAGATGGCAGTTTAGCCTCCCCAAGGGAACACTTTGTCAGCATACCGATCATGACCCCCGAGCCTATAATCCGGGGATGAGCGCACTGATGCTTAGAGGAGCAGACCGGGTGTTGACTTGTTCCCAGTTCGACTTCAGCAACCAAGCCCGGCTATTCTGATACGCCTCAAGGCTAGAGAATTCCTGAGAGATGATTTTCACGGAGGCAAGGGCACCTCAACTCCGATGCTCAGAGTCGGACGCTTGACGCACACGGCACCTCGTCTGCAGAGGTGGCTCCGGAGAGATAGGGCCAGGAAGGATGCAGGTCAACCCCGTACTAACACGGATATCGGTACGAGTCGGAGAGAACAACGTGCAAGTGAGTTGAGAGCTCACAATAGGTTGATCATCGGCTGAGAGAGAGAGTGTGTGTGTGTCTGTGTGAGTGTGAGTGTGAGTGTGAGTGTGAGTGTGTGAGTGAGAGATGGTGGCGGACTGGAGGCGATGAACAGCTCGTGCGAACCCAGCACATCGATTCAGTCAGTTGATCCACATCTCGTCTCACGCAACACGAACCCCCTCTTGTCATCAGGCACATCCGCACCGTCTTACTCGAGGCCGCCCTGAGTAGTCCCTGTGCCCGAGATTTTCAGCGGGGAGGGTTCCCGCGGCGACAAAGACGACGATGGTGGCGGATGGAAGTTTTCGGAAGTTGGGGATTCAGCTTTCAAAAACAAGCAGCGTGAGAAACTTGGGAAGAGTCGGTGAAAGAGCGGTGTGCAATGGGGGCCAGGAAGAGGCGAATTGATTCGAAGGTTGGTCCCCGCGCGCTCTTGTGCTTCGTGTGTGTGTGTATGTGTGTGTGTGCGTCTTATCAGCTCTCACGGTTGAGTTCCGGGACACGATGAGTGACAAGTGCAGTCTTGAGTAGGGGACGACGGCTCGATCGCGAAGCTGAGGGTGGTGGTGCTAAGTCTGTTTCCCCATTGCTGTAGTCTATGCAAGATGGAGGGCGACTAGGAGGTCTGGGTATGAAAGTAGCTTGCTAGCCCAACCCTTCCCGGCATGACAAGCATGCCGGCAACCTTCAAGGACGGGTACATGGGGCTGTGGACGCCGTTGATGTTTCCATTCCCCGTCGACCTCTCAAGCAAGTCAAGCCGTCGATTGGGGGCACCTTGACGATATGGCTTAATTTGTTTGTTGCATCCTGCTGCATGAAATCGCTGGTTGCATGCCACCAGCCGGAGTCGGTCGTTGACTAGACTCACCTAGATAGCCCGGACCAGACAGACGAATCCAGAATCTTGCCAAGTGCCGGCGCCATGACGGGGCTTGACGCTTTGAGACTTCCTCATGACATTGCCTCGACCCTCTCCCGCAATACGAAGACAATTGCTGAGAGCCGTCGATTAGGGGAAGTCAAGGGCGCAACCAAAAGCCTCCAGTGCAACAAGGCTAGGCCTAAGTGGTGTGCGTGTGCGCGTGCGTGTCTGTGTGTGTGTGCGTGTGTGCGCGTAGGGAGGTGCCAGCCTGTAACCCTGTAGATGCGTCAATGCCTTGTATGCAGGTCGACTCTCTACCCCCACAGCTCCCAGCGACTCGTCAAGCCCATCCGAGAGTTGTCGAACAGGGGCCTTCCCGTCCAGCACCAGACGGCCAACCATCACTGAGGTTCTCGACACCTTCGGCTGTATGGTTGATCCTGTGTGTGCTTATGAGGGGCGATGATGAGGAGCACAACAGCAGAATGGGAAGCACAACGTGACGATGGAAGGTTCGGAAAACCGCGCCCAAACCCAATCAAAGACACTTGGTTCACCGAAAACCGACATTTGGGGAAGGCTGGAGATTCTGGGAGGCAGCCTGGAAAGCCAGAGAAGTGCAATTGGAGAGAGGAGGGGGAGTGGCAGTGTGTTCATCCGAGGCTGTTGCATCTTTGCCCAACTACTGAGCCTAGTGCTCACACCCTTCCGAAACCGAGTCCTCTGCTCACGGGAGACTGATGGGATATGTTTGGGGGTGCACGACCTTAGCATGCGCCACGGCTCGTTGGATGCAACTGAACCGATCTTCAAGGGTATCTGACAAGATGGTTGGTGTTTGCTGTGTCCTGTGTCCTGATCACTCAGTCGAGCCGCGTTGTGGTTTGTTCCTGTTGGTAGGTATGGCATGGAACACGATGTCAGCAAGCGTGTGAGGACGGCAGAGCAAGTTGCTCCTGAACATGTTCAAGAGTCGTTGGACAGAGGTTCATGTGCGTTGATGTACGTAGCAAGTACGATCATCCGCGGCACGGCACGGGCATCCTTCAAGTCTCGGGGGCAGGAGGGACCGCCGAGAAGTCGAACCGAGCCTCCGGAGCATGGGCGGAGTAGGACGGAGGACCAGGCCGGTTGGAGACACGATTTACTCGGAGCCATGACCGGAGGCCAGTGGGGATGACTCACTTTCCCCAGTTCCGGAGACGGAGCCAAAATCATTCATCGAGGCCCGGGCTTGTCACGATGACTTTGGGCACGAGCGGCGAAATCATAAGCTCATCCGGTGACAATGACGGTGGCATTTGACAGGGTGCGGTTGTTGCTGGACCCTTCTCGAATCGCTTCTTCCCGGCGAAGTAGTGTTTTCTGGAGCCATCGCGCGGGGGTGGGTAACGGCCCAAGGTCCTTTCTGCTCTGTTGGGCCTATCATGAAGGGTTATTAGGAACGAATAAGAATAGGAACCTATGAGATCCTGTGTACTTTGTAGAAGCAGGCAGCCGAGAGAGGGGGCGTTGGGAGTTGGGCATCAGGCGTGTGCATGAGGCATCGTGGGATGGGCGTTGACGATTGGGTGTCCAGTGGCGAAAGGTGGGTTGAGTCGGTCTTGGAGTGTCCGGCCTCATGAAAACTAGAGGGGTATCTCGGTCTTCACAACCCGGAATGGGCGTGTGTATTGCTGGCGCTGTGTTGGAGTGCCAGACAAAGCCATTGAACATGTCAACCATCGTTGACAGCTCAGAGTCCATGACAATGAGTGGGATTCACCCCAGAGCGAGAGTCCGTTTCAATACCATAGCCCAGGGTTCTTTGTTGCTTATTCATGAGCACCCCGCGTTTCAGTGCTGTTTCGGTCGATTGGGTTCTGGTTGATACCTGAACCACGCGTTCCGAAGCAAAAACAGGGCATCTGTGAACCAAGTTGGGCAGGAAAACAGTGCTGGAAGCGGCCACAAGGAGCACTGAGCCGTGTCCAGGAGTTAGGGCCACCCCCTCCACTTTTCAAGACCGCGGCCTTTCTGAGTGGTAACATTTGGCGCCTTACATACGTAGTAGTTGGTGCTTATCCATACCGAAAGGCCCAATGGATAGGGACAGGTGGGATAAGCCTTTGGGATGCCATACGAATATGCTACCGTGCTGAAGTCCATCAATAGTCCCTAGCGTTGGGGCCTTGCACGGCCGTGTCGAACCTGGTCGATTGAAAATCCCCAACCAACATAGCCGTTGTGTAGCTAAGATGATACCCTTGTCCTTAGGGCCTGTCGCTCCCGTCTTCTTGAACTCCGCCGTGGAGAAGGTGTAGCGAGCGATCTTCAACCGACAAGAGACGGACACTTGTTTCGGGGTGATGGGACTTGAGAGTCTGCTACGAGACGGAATTGTAGATTTCTCATCCAGTATCTGCCCTGGTAGCCAGTTGAGTCCCCCCCTACTCTTGCTGACACACGTTTCATTGAAAGCCAAAGGGAGAGATTGGCGGCTTGTTGATCAATCAATCAGCCCCCATCAGCCAACCGATGGGGATGGAACAGTGAATAGTCTTTGTCTCGGAAGCCCTAGGAGCATGTGCTTGGAGTGTTTCATGCTCGCCCAGTCCTCCCTTTCTCAGTTTTCTCTGGCCTTTCGATTAGGGTACTAACCCGGGAAGCGGCAAACAGGGCACAGTGACAGCAAGTCTTCTTTGGAAGGGGTGTGCCAAGGAGTCGACAAAGACAGGACCAGGGGCTTGCTCAGCGACCTGGCCTGACGTGACTGGGCGAAAAAAAAATTGGGAGAACTGGACCGCAGGGCGAAGTTCTTGCGAGAGGGGAAACAGCGAGAAAGCGTTGGACGAGGCGGTCGGATGCAGCTCCACAGTTGGGCCTGAGTGCTTCACTTGGTGCAGAGGCTCTGGTGGGATCCCCTTGCCAGCCGTCGTCTTGCGGGGCCGCCCGCTTTGAAGACACTCGACGACGACGCTCGAGGGACGGTGGGCATTCGAGAGAGGGCCCATGCTGGTGCACAAGAGCGGGTCTGAAGGACACCATCTGGGGTTCCGTCGACAGATCAGATCCATTCTCGGCCGCGTGGTTTTCGTGGGTAGCCTGACACTGCGCTGGGATTGCTGGGATCTGACATCCGGGGCGATAGTAGTCCAACTTTTTAGCCGCCTCACTTCCGTGTCGCCGCTGCTTGTTGCTTTGCTTCACTTTGCTTTGTCGTTCGCCCTGTCTAGCACTCTCCCGTGGCTTGTCGCGTACCTATTCGTAGGTAGGTACCTCCTATGTGTCGCTCCTCGCTTCGTTACCCATAGGTAGGGGAAGTCTTCCGGCTCGGACCGTCTCACGTTGAAGGTCCTCGGTGCCAATGAGACGCTGGTGTCGCGCACAGAACATGAATTGCTCAAGGGGTGGCACTGGCTTCATGGGGATGCCGCTTCAGATGGTCCGTGAGCAGTCAGAAGGTTTGTGTGGTCTCCAGGAAATTCTAGGAGGCGAGGATAAATCGTGATAGAATCAAGGGAACCAGCTCGGCTCAGGGTCCGGTCGTAGGATAGAATGAGCGGGTAGCTTGGACGTGAGGGTCGGTTATCGCCTGGTCTCGCCTTGTGCTCTGCCAGGCATACCCTGGGCTCAGTGGTGTCTGGTCAAGAGGACAAGTGAGGGATCCGTTATCCAGCTTGCTGCTGAATGGAGTTTTCACCAAAGGCGTCCGTGATCATCCTGAGCGAACAGCGCATGGCTCCATGAGAAGCCACACACACACCCCCCGGGCACATCTCTCACCCCTTCTGGATGATTGGTGCCCACACGACTGAATTCTGGCATGATTCTCTCTGGTGCTCCCGCCGTTGTTTGGCGTGGATGGGATAGGTAGGGAGGGACCTCGAGAGCGCCGAGGATGACACCTGTGCTGGAAGAGGCAAGACTAAAACAGACACAAGCTGGCTTTGATTAAGCAATTGCTGTGGTGGAAATTGTACAGCATTGAGGGAGGCCGACATCGAGTCAATGCGGCGGTGACCAAGACTGGCTGAAGAGACGGACTGAACGTGACGGCTCTCAAGGCCCCCCCCTGTTCCGCTTGATCGTAAAATGCTCTCACCTGAAGGCCGCTGACGAATGCTGATGGCGGCTGATGACGCTGTGTCGAGAGAAGAGAGGATCAATTCCTGGAGAATCGCTGCTGGCATCCGAGAGCCGGGGTGGCCCGCTGGCTGTCCTCAGTCTCGCTGTCCTTTCGTCTTTAGCATCAGAGCGTGTGGTTGAGGAAGTATAGTCATTGTTATGGACGAATAGGAAGATGATGCATGGCAGATCTAGGTCTTTGTACTGCGTGTGTGTATCTGATTGTTGCGGTGCCCATGGCAGTGAGTCAGTCTGAGAAGGAGCCTCCGCCAGAAGAGTCATCAGGATGGAGTACCTGCTGTCGCGAAGGTCTACGTGGGCTGGGCTGGACTGGGCCTTGCTGTGTGCAGTGATGCGCTGGCCCCAGAATGCTTCAGCGTTGGGTATCCGTGGGCAGGCGGAATGATAGATCCACCCCCGGCGACCCTTCACTCTTTTTTCTCTCCTCTGTACCTCAGTGATCGCTCCTTCGTTCTCTGCTGCTGGCTGGCTGGCTCATGGTCTCTTTCCTTCCCTCCCCCATTCCCATTCCCCGTCCACTTCCCCTCCCTTGCGTCCTTGTGTTGCAGCGTTGCTGGGTCGCACTTGTCCAAATCCGCTCTCCCACCCCCAGAGGTTTTGTGTACACACCCGCAGCCTCCCAATCTCACTCGCACACGCGCACATTAGCACACACACTCGCTGTCTTGAAGGCGCACACACACAAATTTTCTTCTCGGAGGCGTGAGCGAAGAGTGGGTGTGTCCTCGGAGACAACGACTGAGTTCAAGGGGGGACGGGACGAGACGAGAGGGGAAAAAAACCGTCATCTTCGGAGACCGATTCGTCTTGGGAGCTCGTGAGCCGCAGCCGCTCCCTCCACGGGTCGCCTCTCGGCCGCAGAAGCTCCAGTGGTCATCCGTAGCGGGCCAAGTACTTTGTAGAGGGGAAGAGCACCACAGCGGACGATGGCGCGCCATAGCGGGAACACAGCGGGTGACTGAGTGCTAATGATAGTGGCACTAGGTTGAGTGAGGGATATGGGGTCTGGCAATGGGCTGAAAATGGAACGCTGCATACACACACCCCCCCTTCGGGGCCCTGGTTCTAATCCAGGTTACCATTCAGTTTTATTAAAAACAGACCACCCCGTCCATCCTTGCCTTCCCCCTCCTCCCCTCCTCTTCCTTCTCTTCCACCAAGACCATTTTCAATATCCTGTCTTTTTTAACACCTCGCTTCCTCCTCCTTGAGCATCTTGCTTCTGCTTCAAGCCAAGCATTTCTATCACCGTCGCCAGCTTCAGCATCATTCTTCATACCAACGCACTAGCACAGGCTTCTGTAGTCTATGCCAGAATCGTCACCGCCTTCTTCGAGCAAACCCAGCAGTAATATTCTCACAACGAATCTGTCGGCCTGTGCTGTCTACACCGAACAAACCGGCCGTCATCCTATGTCTGCTGCTCGATTCGAAAGAAGGGGACGTCGAAACACCACGTCCACAACCGCCGCCATCGTCACCGCTGTCGACGCTCTCACCGCCCGGCACCCGATCTCATAAACTCAACCGTCCCGTCCCGCCCTAGTGCGGCCATTCTTGGAGGCCAGCGAGCCCTCCCCCAATTGCTTAAACGCTCCCTAAGAGCGACCAAACTCTGATTACGCCACCCTTCGGGCTACTTTCTCCATGATGTCGGAAAAATTCATTGGTTACGTCGAGGACGTCGCCGACGACGATTCAGGCAGCTCCGTTGTTGAAGGCACTCGTCGCTACGCCCGGTCCGAAGTCCCTTCTGGACCCTTCAAGGAACGCCCCAACACTGGCAAGTCGCGCGCTGAGAAGCGGGCCTCGAATCGGAGGTCTGATTCGTCTCCCAGCGATGGCTTGACTGACTCCGATGACACTCCACGCTCCTCAAAGGAGGGCCGTCGAGAGTATGAGCGTGAGCAGCTCAGTAAGGACCGACGCCGCAAGGAACGGAAGCAGAAGGACCCTGCCGAGCTACAGCAGCGCAAGGTCCGAGCAGAGCCAAAGCCAGCTGGCAAGCCTACCAAGAAGCGACCCACGAGTGTCAACCAGCCCAGGAGCGATTCGGCTGTTCCACAGTACAGAAGAGGCCATGTTGAAGACCCTTCATGTTATGGAGTTCAGCAGCAGCAGCCTGCTGTTCCAGCCATGCGCCCTCGACCTCATGCTCGATCCAACAGTTACTATCCTGGCCAGACTCAGACACCTCCGATCGCCCACGCCGGTTGGCATCAGGCCCAGCAGTCTCAGCCTCAATTTCCCATGGGTTCACCTATGGGCTCGTTCCCCCCTCCGCACATGTATCCTGGAGGCCCTCCGTCCTCCGTTGGTGTGTCACCTTTGCCCGCCGCGCCGCAGGCCTTCTTCGACATGCACTCGCAGCAATCAAGCCAACATTTGAAGAGTCGGTTTGATCGACCGGCTTCCGCAATTGGCTTCCGCCAGCCGGGCCCCCCGTCCACGATTAGTTTTGCTACCGAGGACTACGAAGAAGAGCCCGAGGTTCATCCCGCAAGAAGAGCCTCTCGCTCCAAGAAGCAGCGTGATGATCGCATGCGTGATGATCGCATCCGCATGCCCCCTCCTGAGCTTCCTCGGCCCAAGTCAGCCTTGCCGCCAACTACTCCCTTCCGACCTCCTCCACCTCAGCAAACGCAACCCCGACAGCAAAAGGCCCGCACCCCATCACGACCCCCGCCGACCAGCCGCAGCCGTGTTGGATTTGTTGACCAGCAGGCGTTCGAGGACGAGGATTTCGGCGGTAACGCAGAACTCTTCAACGACATGTCCCCTGAGCCCACCTTCAACCACCGCACAGCCCTGGCTCGCACTCGTCGAGGCTCTGTCGCCTACGAGCAGCCTGGAGTTGACATTGTTCCCCGCCCCCGTGCCAGGACAAACTCCTTCTTCGCTGGCGACCGGTCCCTTGGCAGTGGTGGTGTCAGCCTTGAGGAGGATAAGTATATCCACGCGCTGCGATACCAGGATGATGTGAGCGGTGGAAATGGTATGCCGTTGACTGCCGAGACACTGCGCAAGGCCAGCACCCGGGGAGGCACCAGCAGCCGTTCAACCCGGAGCAGTGGTAGTCGGGATGAGAGCGAGTACAAGCAGAGCAACACCACTGGCATCACCCGATCCTCGTCTAGCGACACTGACAACGTCACCATCAAAGTCTCGGGCTCCGCTGTCGTCCGTGTGCCCGGTGCCGAGATTTCTTGTGCCGATGGAGGCGAGATCACCTTCACTAGCCGCACTGGCAGTTCTCGCGTCGGTAGCGACAGGGCCAGCACTGTCTATCAGATCGAGGACTCCAGAAGCCGAGTGGACCAAAAGGCACTGGCTCATCGGGCACGCGCCCCCAGCCAGACCGAGTACGGTCGCAACTATCCTCCCAGTCACGCCCCTTACGACCCAACTTTTGCTCGCGACGACTACACCTACCCATGACGATTGCTTTTACGAGAGATGATCAAGTTGATGATTAGCGTGCGCTTTCCTTTTCTGTTCTGTCCTTTTTCTTTCTTCATCTTTTCTCTCCCCCCATCTTCACCATTTCCTTGGCTGGGAACGTGACGGAAGCGAGCTGTTGCTTCAGCTCCTAATCTTGGATCCGATCAGAGGTGTATGTGAGAGGTGCATTTGGTTGGATATTTCTGTACTGCGAGCAGTTGAACCTTTTCTTTCGGCATGGATTATGTGTTGTTGGGCTTGTATCTCTATGTTTTGTTTTTGTGTGTTGGTTGAAAGCTGGTCGATGGCTTGATGGCAGGAAAAAAAAGTTGATACCCCCAAAAGGCGACGAAGACGGGGGAGACACAGGAGTGCTCCGGACACTGTCTGTCCTCAGCCTGCGCTGTCGTCCCCCAAACCGCCATTTACCAACGGTGCTTGACAGCCCCATCCTGCCTTGGAGTTCATGTACACCCACCAAGGGTGCGTGTTGACGTTTTGGTTGAAGTAATGGAGAAGCATGTCCTGTTTTGGTGGAAAGGGAAGATTGTCACTTGGGCGGCAGCTGTTTACCGACTCGTTCTGGAAGGAGGTTTTGGGCTACCTAGTTCATTATGATGGTTCCCTGTCCCCTGGATTGGGTTGGGGTTTGTTTGGAGCTCGCAGACTGGCCCTGTTTTTGTTTCATTTTTTTCATTGTTACAAACCGCACTCACATGCATCCCTGGGGGACGCAGCGTGAGCCATGGTCCTGGGTGCGGCCTGTGTATCGCATTGTTGAGCATGGCGTAAGAGGAGGAAGGACGGCCTGGCTGGACCCTTTTGGGTCCGGCCGCGTCACCAGAGCGATAGATTGTACGGGCAAAGGAGGTTCGCGCCTCCGTCTGCTGCCCGGCAGAGAATAATCTTTGTTACGACCGACATGACATTTACGTTTGGGCACTCTTGATCTTGTTCTCGTCTGCTGCTTGTGGGGACGAACTCTTTTGGAAATGGAATGTGGAGGAGGAACGCCATGGATGATGGACATGTCAGACCAACTCGGCCCCCTTCCCATGGCTTCAATGTCATCGGGGGACGGTGGCTTCATGGAGGAGGCGGTTTCATGAGACATGGGTTTGGACGAAGGAACAGGAGACAAACCCGATAAGGGCAGGAATTGACTTGGGTCATTGATACGAGGTTGGAGGGGGGCTCAAACTGGACGAGACCATCGACAAGCTTCATAGGGCTCCGGATACAGATAGATAGCATTGCATTTATAGTTAGCGTGTGGAGAGACATGGTAGACAAGGCTTGGTGTTGGGGGAAAATATTTCGTCGTTTCAGATATATCAAATTGACATCCGGAGAGGACATGGAGAGTTGATTTCTCATTATGTTCCGCTAGTGTGTTATGTGAGGCTGATGTAGAGACCCTTTGTCCGTAGATGCCGAAATAGGGGAATCACGTTGCTCACCTCAACCCTTGATGGTGAGACCTGAAGCATGGTTCGCCAGCTCTGGGCTGAGTAAGTGAGGGGTCAGGGTGAACCATTATGCAACTTGAGCACGGACACGAACTATTTGTGTTGGGAGAGGCATTGACCGGAAGGTATTGATGATGAGGGCCAATGTGAAGCGTTTTCAAGTGTCATGCTACTAGGTATGTACGGTATGTACGTACTACTATGCACTATGGAGGTATGTTTCAATATTGGAGTCTTTCAAGGGTCCTCTTTGTTTTAGGCTTCTACTACGTGTTTCTTTCCCCGCTTGTGGTTTGCGACCTGAGCGGCCGGCTCGGACTCGGGGTTCCGGGAGGAGGTGATCGGGCGAGGCGGACGGGAAAGGGTGTGCAGCGAGTTGACCGGGAGGGGCGTGGTTGAAGTTGAAACCCCACATGGGTGGGCATTACGGGACGGTTCCGGGGCATGAGTGGGGCGCATTGTCGTGGACAGCTATCATTGGCTCGACCAGGAGGGTAACTTGGAAGGGGAGTGGTGCAGCTGGTGTTGCCTGGTCAACATTGGATCTATTTACTTTCGACGTCATGCCGTTGATGGGTGGCTATTGGAATCACCGGCGACGCGCAACTCAGAACCAAAAATTGCATGCTTCTGGCAGGAATAGGTCATCCTCCGATCAATCCGGGCTGCCTTCTTCTCTTTATTGGCCAGTCGCAGTTTTTTTGGTGGGTTTCTGGGCAAGGCGACTCGCGTTCTGTTCCCTGAAACCGTTTACCCAACCACCTCACCAGCCACAAAACTTCCCAGCCTCCGTTTCTGGGTTAACCAAGCACGACCACCTTGACCGAGCCACTTCCACGTCTGCTCTATCGATCTCACCTTGCTCCCATTCTCAGGTGTTCCATTATACTCATTCTATCTACCCTTTGAGACGCAACTCACCAAGCAGCGAGATCCACTGCACGCGTTGGCCTCGAAGCATCTCCTGGGCTTCGACCGAGGTTTAGAACTGACTGCTTGTTGACATCCAACATCGAGCTCGGCTGGGCCTCCAGCATCCCAAGCCCAACCTTTTACGCCCAACCAACATTTCCAACCGAAACATCTCCATTCCATCCTTTCACCATGGCGCCCATTCCCTCTCTCTACAACAGACTCTCGATAGCATCTGTGGCCCCGGCACCCCTCCTTCGTCGTGCTGCCGAGACAGCGGCTAAGCACGCGGCAACAGTGTTGGTAGCTCGAGACGATGACGAGAAGAAGGAGAGAGTTAAGCCAACCTTGGACCCTGACTCAGGCGCCTTCGATCCACACGACATCAACAATGTCGGTTTCTTCGTCCTGTTCGCCTTGATTGGCGTCGCTTGCGTTATAACGGGCATCTGGTTCTTCTTCTGGGCCAAGAACGGCGGCTTTCACTTCAAGGAGGATGATTGGGATGATTACAAGTCTACGGTTCTTCGCCGCAAGGGCCCCAACGGTACCATTCTCTCAAACGCAACCCCCTCGACAAACCTGGGCGGTGGCAGCGTGTACAAGGACGTGGTAGACGATGACGGAAGGACCGTTGTTACAGAGAGCACTGGACTGAGTGGTGTCACGGCCGGAGCCAGCGACATTGCTAGCCGCGAGAAGAGACGACGCAAGCAGGAGAAGCGCGAACGTGAGCGTGCGAAACGTGGTAAGAAGACACGTACTCGACACGTTGGTGACGATGGTGTGTTGGACGAGGAAGCAGAGCGTCAGGCTAAGAAGGAACTTCGCAACTACCGACATGAAAGGCCGGCTCGCGTTGGAGGACTCAACAAGGAGAGCGAGGGATCTCAATGGGATGGCTCTACGAACCCAACAGAGTCGAATGTTTCCACCACCCTACTATCCGATCAGCAGAAGACGCCGACCACCACTCCGACTACCACCCCGACCAAACCAGCCGGCGGCATCCGCAAGGTCTACTCCGTCGCCGACCGCCGCGCAGAGCGCGAGTCGGAGCGCATGCGTGCAGAAGCACGTCGTCTTCGCGAAGCCGGCAGGACCGCCCGCCGCGACTTCAGCTACCAGCGGGCGGAGAGCTACTCGCGCGAGACGGAGAGCGCAGTGAGCGAGAGTCTGCTGTCCGGGTCGTCGCATGGACACTCGCGGGTGCGCTCGAGTGTGATTAGTGAGAACACGGTGAGCGACACAGGGACGAAGAGTTACCACCACCCGATGCCGGAGCTGAGGGAGCTGGAAAGAGCGAGGGCGAGGGATACGGATAGGGATCGACAGAGAGAGAGGGAGAGGGCGAGGGAGGAGAGGAGGGCGAGGAGGCAGGGGTACAAGAAGGGGAGGGGGGAGGAGGAGGTTGATTGAGGGAGGGGGTGAAGACGGGGAGGAGAGTGTGAGGACGGCGAGTACTG
>JABFFI010000156.1:120260-164110 GCA_013623725.1 Fusarium robinianum | reverse complement strand
TCCCAAAAGAGGGGAAGAATCAGTCAGATAGAGTCGAACAGAACAACACACTCAATTCGGGTTCAACAATTATCCTCCTAACTATAAGACTTCCTTCTCTTTCTCTTAATTAGTTAGCCTAGGTAGTTATAGTGGGCTATTCCCCTGTTATGTGGTTGGGTTCTAGAATAGGTTATAATAATAAGATTATAGTATATTTACCTTAAATAGCCCTTATAATTATATTATAGGTTTTAATATTTATTTTTATAAAATAATTATTTATTTTAGGTTTTTTTAGTTCTTTTTTATATAAAATATTAAATTTACTTAGGTTATTAAGTTAATTAAGCTTATAGACTTATTTTATAATTATCTTTATAATATAAGATTATTTAAAGGAATCTTAATTATTAGGTTTATTTAAAAGATAGGTCTTTATATTTATAATAGAGAATATATTATTATTATTAAGATATTTATATTAAAATTAATTTTATTAATTTAATATTTATTTTAATAATTATAATTACCTTAAAGAAAGATAACTTTAAGACTTTTAATTATTAAACCTAAATTAAGTATATTATCTTATTTAATTTTATCTAATTAATTCTTTCTCTCTTTTAAGATAATGCCTTATACTATTTCTAATTAAGATATATTTTATTATATAATTATCCCTTTACTGGTTTTAAGGCTTATTTATATTAAATATATTATGGATTGCCTTATATATTCTCGTATGTATATGACCACTATGGTTTAACACTAGCTAAGAGGCTGCAGCTGTTGACCTGTAATTTGATTTGACTTCACCTCACCGCCAAATGCTGATCGTACGGTCTGCAGCCCTGTCAGCCGAAGCGTATGTCCGATCGCTACAGTAGTCCTTAGGGTTGCAAATTTGATCCCGAGGCGAGCGTCCTGCTCCCTGATAACTATATGTACGGACTGGTTCTTTATAGCGGTATGGATAATCTCTAACTTTCTTTTGCCCCTAACCCGCCCTGATTGAACCTCAAGATGAGTATCCAGCCAGCAGACCTGCCTAACTGGATGAGCAAACTTCAAAATGATGATTATGTATCTTCCTTGTTAATTCCGGGTACGCATAACTCGGCCGCCTTCGGTTTTACTCTCACTCCATTTGTACAAGCGCAGTCCATCAATTTTACTCAACAGCTCAATGCCGGTATTCGCTTTTTCGACCTCAGGGTAAATTTCAAACCCCATCTACGGACACCCTTGCTGCTAAAGATGGTCCATGGAATCATCGATCTTCACATCTTCTTGAAGGATGTTTTCCAAGAGATGTATGGTTGGCTCGATGCGCATCCGGGAGAAGCTTTGTTCGTTCAGATCAAACAAGACGGTTCTTTGCCTGGTGCCTTGACAATGGCCGATTTCACCAATAACTTGTTTGGTCTGATCAATCAACATTCCGATTATTGGCGAACAAATACGGATATTCCAAAGATGAGCGATCTGCAATTCACAAGTGGCCCCAAAAAGCACGGCAAAATCCAACTCATTCGCAGATTTGACCTTGCGAACCAGGTGCCTGTGAACAACGCAGGTCTAAACGTGACGGATTGGGGCGACAATCAGGACCGCCGTCCCATCGCGGCTAGTCCCCCAAATCAATTTCCAACTGTCATTGTCCAAGACCACTACGACTGGGTCTATGCAGACGGCGACGATCGAATCGTTTTCGACAAGAAATACAACGCTGTCCAGGCTCTCCTATTTGAATCAGCAACAACTGCAACCACTGGAGTGTGGTTCTTCAATTATGTCAGCGCAGTGAGGGTCATCCCAACACCTGTAACGTCATCCCTAACTCCTTTCCGATTTGCACAAGGCGTGCCTGATGGCGAACTGGATCCTAATAATGGCGACCGGGATAATTTCATCGAAGGAGAAAATCTTCGACTCTACTCGGCTCTCAAGGCGAACCCGGCGCTAAAGTACTTGGGCGTACTCATGCTCGATTTCCCTACTGATAGTGCAGCCCCAAATCTGGTATTTCAGATTGTGCAGAGTAATACTTTCAAACCATGATCGCTCATCAAATAATGCCATCCAAAAACAGCAGTACCAATGACAATGGTCGGCTAGAAGCCTGGCTCTGGGGGCGGAGGAAACGAGACAGTACTAGCCCTATGGGCTGGGAGCAGCATTCACGCCCTGAAAGCCTGGAGTTTGTGTGATGGGAAGGCTCCGAGATTGAGCCACTAGGTAGCAATTAATCTGGACAGTTTGGCAACGGATTCACAATGAGCGACCCTCGAGCCATTAACGTGGAATCGCAACTCAGGGTTTCTCCTTGAAGCCATTTGCGCAAATTGGGGGAAGGAGAATTCCAAGGGCCCAGAAGTCGGTGACTACGGAAAGATTGACAAAGGAGAGGGAGTCAGGGGAGAGGGAATGTATGGACTTTGCCACTCGGTTGCCGCCGACTCTATAGCCATAATTTAGCATTGGGCTAGCAGCTCAGCAACCCCCAGGATGGCTTTCCCAACCACCCCTCTCGTGAAGTATGATCTGCCCACGGAAGAGGCACTCATCGCTCTGCTCGGATCGAACTTTGTGGGTACAAGCAGCCCGTACATCCTAGTGCTGTACGAATAAATGCGTCTCTTGGTGCCGCTTCATGTAGCTGCCCTTGTCGCGCCATGGAATATTGGCCACATTATGAAGCTTTGCTCTTACTGGGTTGGGTACCGTTCGAGCTTATCCCGGTCTCGGAGCCACGGGGTGTCGACGACTTCGGACGAACAAGGCACCATTACTTCGCACCTGTTCTTCGCCAGCCCCATGACTCCGTTGATGGCTCTCTGGCACGCTTGCAAACCGACTGAATCTCCTATGAGAAGCCTAGGAATGTTAAGGTAATTTCCTGGAGGGCCAAGAAGTGAGCTTTAGGAATGCCTCACCCTAACTACCTCGATTCTCTCCGTGGCCTTGCCAGCTGGCTATCCGCCACACAGGCATCGAGACTACGCCAATGCCGCTCCCCGGTTACCCTGGGGTGCCGGCTTGTAAAGTTTGTTCCAGAAGATTATCGCATGCAGTGATAGATTTTCCGCTTACAAAAAGCAGACGTTTCCACTTGATCAGTCTCGACATGTTGTGATACGACCGTAACTCTCTCATGACAAACTAGGCCTTATCACAGATGAGCATGTCGAATTGCCAGCTTTCCACAAGACTATGGCGGTGGAAGTGAGTTACGAGATTTCCATGAGCTTTTTGCCTCGTCCCTCGCTTGTGTAGAAGAATCTCGTCGGGGTCAATGAGATCGCTGTTGAACTTTCTCAATTTGTGCTGCTTCGTTTTCTCGGGTGTATCAGCGGCGGAATTTCTCTGCTTCTTCACAGAAGTAGGGACATGTCCCTCCTTCCATTGAAAGAGTTTTTCCTCCTTTCTCGTGATCTGTTTGCCGTCTATTTTCATTAGTAACCCAGCTTAAGCGTTCATTACATAACTCACATTAGGGTCTTTCATCCCCTTCTCCGAGTCCATTAAACGGCTCAACTTTTTCAAACTCAATCCTGTCGCGCCTCCAGCCGGGAATGTTGCTTGACTCCCGAAAAACCTAATGACTCGCAAGTCTGGGAAGTGCTCCGCGATTTCTTCATGAGTCTGAACGATTGTGCTGACAGGGCTGAGCAACAGAGTCGGTCCAGACTTGGCGTAATCTGGCTTTTCCTCTTCCAAGCGTTGCACTCAAAGAAGTATCGATACCAGAAAAGTCTTAGTTTTCCCAGTGCTAATTTCGTTCGCCAGTATCATGAAAGGTTATCTCCAATTCATCCGTTCAATGATATGGTGCACATATTTGAAATCTTGGCCTCGTGCATAGCTAACAAATAATTTAGGGACCGGCCATTTGGCACACCAGTTTGGCGATTTAATATAATACTACTTAATAAGCTGCTAAGCCACCTAGATATACTGAGAAATAGCTTCTACAGAGGGGAAATAAAATAAATTAAAAATACTATATAATATTTTATACTTAAACTACTTTAAAAATAATTAATATGCTTAATAAGTAGTATAGTATCTTAATAGCTAAACTAGTATAATAAATAGCTAGTCTGTATTGCAGCTCAGAGATAAGTCTTGAGGGGAGATAACAATTATCAGCGCATCATGCAAATATCATGCGTTGAAGAGATAAGGCGCATATTCTCCCACCCCCTGCTTATCTTTATCTCCCTTTTCATAAAGAGTCTATTCCGTTAGTAGTCAAAGAATTACATTCTTCTGGGCGGTTATAGATATGCGCCGTGCCTAAGTCTAGCACACTGTGCCCAAGGAACTGTGCCTGTTATCTATCACTATCTACCTCGGTTTCTTATTTATGACCTCTCGACATCTGACTTAGTTGTGGCTGGTTTTGTTAAAAGGCAGCGCGAGCAAGACTTATTTTTACTGCCAAGTCCGGTCAGCCACCTGTCGCTTGCCATCCGATACCAGGAGCCTTGCCCAAGATGCCAGGTGATGAAGAAGACCGCAAGCCGCCGCAGGTGACGAGCGTGCTTGCCAGCGGCGATGCCCCTGCCTATTTCGCTGAGATGTCTTCCGACGAAAGAACACTTGCAGCACTGGGGTATAAGCAAGAATTCAAGCGCGAGTTCTCTGGCTGGACAACATTTGCTGTCAGTTTTGCCGTCATGGGCCTCCTCCCCAGCATCGGGACAACCATGTGGTATGGACTTGGCTATGGTATGTCTTCACCCTGAGCTGGGATTCAAGTGTGTTGCTGATTCTGCATCCTAGCCGGCCCCGCGGCCAATACATGGGGCTGGATTCTCTCCGTCTTCTTTGTCCTCTGCGTAAATCCGTTGTCCCCTCTCCTTGGCTGACTCTGTCCTGACAAAACCAGGTTGCCATATCGATGGCAGAATTGGCGTCCAGCATGCCCACCTCAGGTGGGTTGTACTACGCAGCTACCGTTCTCGCTGGCCCAAAGTACGGTCCATTCGCGGCCTGGATTACTGGGTGGGCAAACTGGTTGGTGCAAGTGACTGGCGCTCCCAGTGTCGGGTTTGGGTGTGGTGAGTAGATCTCAGGGTTGACACAGAACTGACCTCATCGGCTGCTACGACGCTGGAGCTAATTGATGCATCTAGCTGGAATGATTCTGGGCCTCGCCTCAATGAGAAACCCTGGCTATGTGCCAACAGATTGGCAAACTTTTCTCCTGACGGTATTCATCATGATCACTCAGTCATTCCTCAGCAGCATGCCGACTCGATGGATCGCAAATTTCAACTCAGTGGGAACAGTTATTAATATAGCTTGCCTGGTTATCACCATTATAATTATACCAACAGCAGCGAAGCCGTCTCCAAAGTTCCAATCGAATGAATTTGCCTGGGGGATCCAAAATTTCACCGACTGGCCAGATGGAGTCTCTGTGTTGATGTCCTTTCTCGCCATCACATGGACCATGTCAGGCTATGGTGGGTTGTACCTTGCTCTCTGTTGCACTAGTGCTTGAAGCCGTCAGTTTGGCTTTGGATGGGCCATGTTTGCTAACCACGTATCTGCTCACTTGGTAGACTCGTCTTTTCACCTCTCTGAGGAGTGCTCGAATGCAGCTATTGCTACGCCGCGATCCATTGTCATGACTGCTGTTTCTGGATCTATTCTAGGATTCATTTTGAATACTCTTATTGCGTACACTATTCAGGATGTGGAGGAAATCTTCGAGAGCGATTTGGTAGGTCAACGCGAACCTGGATGAGAGTTGTCAGTTAATAGCAATCAGGGCCAACCTTGGGCAGCCTATTTGACCCAGATCCTCCCAGAACCGATTGCCACAGCTGTGTTGTCTATGACAATTGTATGCGCTTACTCGATGGGCCAGGGCTGCATGGTTAGTGCGAGCCGAGTCTGTTTTGCATATGCGCGAGATGACTGCTATGGCGTGCTGAGCCCGATCCTCAGCAAGGTCAATCCATATACCCTAACGCCTGTAAATGCAGTCTGGTTCAATACTTTGATCGGAGTGCTTTGCATGCTCTTGCTCTTTGGTGGAGAGGCTAGCATCGGGGCCATCTTTTCTATTGGTGCCATTGCTGCTTATATTGCCTTTGTGCTTCCCGTCTTCATCAAGCTCGTCTTCGTCGGGAACAACTTTCGACCCGGGCCATGGAGTCTTGGAAAGTTCAGTGTACCTTGCGGTATCGTATCCTGCATATTCGCACTGGTCATGATGCCAATCTTCTGCTTCCCATCTTATCGAGGCGAAAGCTTGGATGCTGCGGGCATGAACTGGACTTGCGTAGTCTTTGTAAGTTGTGCTCAGGCGAAACAAGAAGAAACCTAACAAATGATTACAGGGTGTGCCCATGCTGTTTGTTATAGTATGGTTCTTCGTCGACGCGCATAAATGGTTTAAGGGACCGAAGGTTAATATCGAGGTAACGTAACTTGTATTCGTATTGATTAGGCTGTGAGGGTTGCTGATATGAGAATCTAGCACCACATGATTGGCCAAGACAATGCTGGATATAGTAATGTAACTGAAGGACTGGTAGTTAAAGAGTAGTGTTGGCAGCCCGGTGATAGCGGAAGTGAGAGGAACAGACAAATTGCTATGTCGTGTGACAGAGATGTACTGAGGGGATTGGGGGCTGTAATGATTGACTTTTAAATGGCTGAGCTACTCTACTGTACATGTCAATAAATATTGTCACCGCACGCTATGGAAAAGTTCGAGTAAACCACCTCTTAATATGAAGCGGAACTCAACTGAGAGTTATCTCATTGTATTTGTATATAAGTTACTGAGTTCTATTGAGTTAAGATATGGGGCATTTTCAGGGAGATGTGTTGTCAGGGCATCTAAAAACGGGAGGTGAGACTTGAAGTGCTCGAAAGACGAAGGTGACCTGTAGATAAAAAACGCCTTGAGAGTATTATTCAGAGCCTTGGTCCTGTCCAGTTCCTTTGGGCACATCCCCAAATGTTGCAGCCCTCCTTTTGATGGACTTGAATGGGCATCCGAGCCCATATCAAGAGGTCGCGGCTGAGACCCTGTCTTCTTCTCAAATTGTGAACACGTTGAGTGCACAAATTCGATCGGAAAGTTGCCAATTGTTGAAGATGAGGCCGTCTTTATTGAAGGGATGGAGTCTTCCGGTGCGCAAGTTTTGTCGCCATTGTCCGCTAAATTGACAGATGCCAAGGCCCGAGACGTCAAGCTTGATTCAGGGTTGTCGTGGGTTTTGGGGTTGGGTTGTTTCGGTTCTGAAAATTCGACTGAACGGCTTTTCGAAATAGCATTGCTGATCCTTGAATTGTCTACAACGAATTGCACTTTCATGCGTTCATGTCGTGAAGGCTTGTAACCTGGTACGCTGTTCCTGTATTCGCATGTCTATGTTAACCTTGCACTCATTTATCTCTAAAGAAAGAGCACACCTCTTGGGACTGGAACTGAGGTAACACTGGAAGTCATCGTGCCTGCAGTTTAGGCATGGTTGCTCCGTGGTCACATTGCACCTGACCCTTCGCCTGCGGCAAGGGAGACAAGCCCATGCAGCACGGCGTTTCGTTGAGGGTCGGTACCGGCGTTCACTCTCATTGGGTACAGACACCTCTTGTGCTGTCTTGAGGGGGCTCGGGCCGTCGTGGGCCATGGAGGTCAGATAAATGAGGGATCGATGTGATTATCCCGAGGAAACAAATTCTAGTGACCTCGGCTTCGTTCCGTTTCTTGGAAAACTAACAGAGGTTATAAAACATTCGGATTCAAGCAAACCGGGTCACCAGTGAGCCCGAAACCAGTTCCTTCGGTTGTGCTGAACCAGTCGTCAGCCAACTGAGCTAGGGAGCCCTTTTCGCATTCCAACAGACTGGGAATACTGATTACCCAGGAAGCCGCGGAAAAGAGTTCAGAACATTTGTTTACCCACTGCTAGAATTCGACGGTTGGCCCACCTGGGGTCAAGCGGATGCATATTCCGCGGAAATGTGTCGGATCCTTAGATCCCGCTCTCAACCCCACGAGGTTTCCGTGGAAGGCTTGCGAAAAAAGAAAAAAAGAAGAGAAATCTATGGCGTTGCTAGAAGTTGACTGTTGGCTTATGTGCCGGAGCAGGTCTATCATGTTCCGCGGGCTGAAGCCATGGCAAGCCCGTCTAGCGACGAACCTGTCTGCTACCACAGAACCTACTTCAGGTGGTCAGCGCGGACAGAATAACCTGCAAAAACAACTGCATCTGGCGACAACAGACAGTCCAAATCTCCGAATCGAGTCCTCTTGCGTTACAGCTACCATCGTCGAGCCCTCTTCAGTACTTCGCCATGTCTCAGGTGTTCCGTTCCAAGCAGAGGATTCTCATCCCTACGGATGTATCGGTGACGGAAGCGATGCTCCTAAGCAACCCTGTTCCCATCCCTGACGATAAGGTGATTTTCGAAGAGGCGGTTACCGGTCGTACGGCAACGTACCTCACCTTCAAGGACCAAGTTAAACGGACGGCGTGTTGGCTCAAGCACCATCTCGGTCTCGCCCCAGGAGATGTCGTCACCATCGTGTCCGCTAGCTCAATCGACTACGTCGTAGCTACACACGCTGTGTGGTGGCTTGGCGGCGTGGTCTCCATGATCAACGACGCGCTGTCGACGAAAGACCTGGCCTACGGGCTGGATCTAGTGCGGCCCAAGTTCCTCATCCTGGGAGGCTCTGCCGCCGAGAAAGTAACCTGCAGCCTGCGTTTGTCCTCCCACGCGGGGTCCATCTACAGCATCGTCACGGTGGGCCAGACACCGTCATATCCTCACTGGGCTGATGTCTCTTGTGCCAACGAGGCGACAGAGTTGCTTCCGCATCTCGAGCCCTACTCTCTGCAGGGGGGGGACAACCGGCGCGTCCTCGCGGCTGTGGTACTGTCGAGCGGGACAACAGGCCACTCCAAGGCTGTCATGATGTCGCACCACAACCTCATCGCTGCCAATTATCAGCTGCGTGCCGACAACCCCCAGAACTGGCGTCACGACATGCGGGAGGTGTTTTTCCCCCCTCTCTCGCACGTCTATGCCACATACGTCGTAATGACTGGAGCTCCATGGCTGGGGTATTTTGTGTGCCTGATGCCGCGCTTCGACCTCGAACAGTTCTGTCGGTTGATGTCGGAGCGCAAGGCGACCCTGGCGCGCCTCGTGCCCCCGGTTGCGAAAATGCTGGCAGAGAGCCCCATCACAAGACGCTACAAGTATCCTTCGCTTGAGTATTTCACATGCTCAGCGGCACCTTTGAGTGTAGGTATAGAGGGGAGGCTGTTTTGGTGCTTGACGTACTGTGTCTGACTCTCTCCATTAGGAACAGACAGCCGCAGAACTCAAGAAGGTGTTCCCCCAAGCCGCCCTCTGCCAAAGTACGTTTCTATCCTCCTATGATCCGCCTATCAAAGAAACTCACCAGGAACAAACAGCATACGGATGCACAGAGGCTTCAGGAGCATGCGTGCAGAGCGGAGTCCGGGACAGCGCCTATATGGCTTTGAAGGCAACGGGAAAACTCATCGCCAACATGGAAATGCGCTTTCTGGACCCGAATGGCCAAGATGTCGGACCTAAGGGACCCGGGCAGATCACAATACGGGGCCCTAATATTATGATGTACGTCTCCCCGTTCCTATATATGGTCTTGTCTAACATCAACCCAGGGGATACCTCCGAGATCCGCAGGCCACTCAAAGAGATCTGCTTGATGGCGGGTGGTACAAGACAGGAGACCTCGGCTATTTAGATTCCGAAGACTACCTAGTCGTGAACGGTCGCACCAAAGACACAATCAAGTATAATGGGTGAGTGCGGTTGCCCGTCGATTTACCTTTGTTTCTCAGTGGCCATATGTCCTAAGCTTGCGCCCTTTAGGTTCCAAGTGTCGCCCATGGAGCTCGAGGAGATTCTTCTCCAACACCCAGCTGTTGATGAGGTGGTCGTATGCGGCGTCTGGAGTGACGAGGCTGCGACCGAGCTGGTGCGCGCCTACGTTTCGCCAAAGGCAGGGGCTGAGAGAAACTCCGAGACGGCGAGATCCATTGCCCAATTCCTGGCAGACCAGGTCTCTGGCTACAAGCATCTGCGAGGAGGGGTATTTTTCTTAGACCAGTTGCCTAAGAGCCCGACAGGCAAGATCCTCAGGAGATTGCTCAAGAATGTGCAAGTTGAGGGCGGGTTCGGTGGTCAGCTTGTTGGTAAATTGTGAAAGGCTTCTTTTGAACCACTCTCGCTGCCGAGACGCAGCTCTGGTAGTAAACTGAACTTGATCTATTCAATCCAACCTTGGCCACAATTTTAATTTTAAACCAAGCCAACTGGCCTAGGATCAACAAAGTGCAACTTCATCCTGGACTAGAGATAATGTAATCTAGGAACTCTAGCCACATCAATCAACCCATCTGTCAACCAGCAGCCGCTGGGCTGCTGCCTTCATTCTTTGCGCACCAAAACACTCAAGCGCATGTCACAGCTATTCTTTTATTATTTGCTGGGCATATCTTTAGCTAATCATACACCGGTCGAAGACGTTGCTGTTCCGCAAACATGGGATGAAGGGCTGAAACCCGCCATCCAGTCCTCTTGAACTCGCCCTGGAGATATGAGATCCAACTCTTGATAGCCTGTGCGGAGCTCATCGAGAAGGCTGTTCTGCTTTAACCCTTTAGGTCGGTTTTCAGAACCCTTGTAGCTTTCTGGTCGTATCCTCCTGGACTCTATTCCTGACTGTTTCTGCGCGATGCTTTGGCCTGAAGGAACAGTCAATCGAGTTGATGGCGCTTGCTGCTGCGTCTCGGGATCCTCAATTTCTGGGGGAAATAAGACTGCATCCAGAGTGGAGAGAGCGCTTCTAGCAGGCCAGCAAGTGGGCACCATCTCCATAAGTATTCCATACGCCTGCTCGATCATCTCCGGGACATCATCTGAGTCCTGATCATCAGAAGGATCATCCAAGAGTGTCAGCAAATATAAGGCGCACTGAACCAAGCAAGTAGCTATGGTGGAACCCAAGGGAACAACGCCAGGAGACAGGTGTTTCCTAAAGTCTTGCACAGCCCCAATTGTTTCGTGCACGATTTTTGGACCATCCGTTCTAGACCTTCCGAAACAACCACATGAACCAGGAAAAGTCCCCCGGAGAAGCAATCGCAGTATGCTGATGCCCTAACATCCCCTCGTGGTCAGTCGTAGCGATCAAGGCCAGATGGAATGGTTGAACTCACCATAAGAATCACAAGCCGGCGACCGATACTACACGCATCTCCACCAACGAGATGTCCCTCAGACGGTCCTCGGGATCCCCATTTCAGTGCATTCGCAATACTTGCCTCGAAGACTTGCAACTCTGTGTCAAAAAGAGCTGAGAGCCGCAGATGACAACCACCCTTGGATAGGTTCAAGTTGAGCTGGTCAGACAAAGAGCCCCAGAGATGACCGAGGTATCCAAGAGCCTCTAGGTATTGTATGTCTTGGCTGGTGTTTTCCCGTCCCTCAGCTGATGGATGTGGGCTCTGGCGAGAAAGGAGGTGCTTGTCGCATTCTTTCTGGTTGGCTTGAGGGGCTTCTAAACTCTCCCTCAACTTCTTTGGTATTTGATCAACACGTAAGGCGTACGATATCCCGGATATCCGAGAGACTGTGCGGTCCATGGCAAAAACTACCCACCATATGTTGTATTCGGCAACCCGGTGGCCGGGTTGATCCTCCATTGTGGGGGGATACAGTACTGTCAGCAACCGAATGGCGATCGAAAGAGACTGGAGAGAAATATCTAGCATGCTAGCGTGGAGTGCATATATGCTGAGTAAAGTGTGACACCGGACCAAGTCCAGGCAGGTTGGTTGCGGCTCGAATGCTTGTAGCATCTTTTTTGATAACTGATACAAGGTATAGCCAGGCGGGCGAGAGGGCGGTCCATCGCGGCAACCGGGCTCACAGGTGTCTGAGGTAATCTGGGAAAGGGACAAGACAGCGCAAAGAAGGGCCATGAAGGAAGATGCTTCTGAATCAACCGTAATGACGGTCGAACCTGAGTCCGAACGGCACTCGAGCCGGTCCAGGGTCCTAGAGAGGCGACTTTCCATGTCGTGCTGTTCAAGAAACGGGTATTCGTGGTTAAGATTAACGAAGTACTGCCGGAGAAGCCAACTCATATCACGAGAGGAGGGTAGTTGTAGTGAGAAGTAGTTTGTGTGAGTGTCGAATGGTTCGGACAACCAAGGTTGTTCCTGTGCCGGGATTGGTGTCATGGTCTTACTGGCTGCGGCAGCTATCTGAGAACGGAGCGATATGCCTGATGTCTCGGTTCTTTCACGCCAGGCCCAACTAGATTCGATATTCTGTAGGCCAGAAATTTGTTCTTCCGGTGGCGAAGCTATTGCGGGCGAGTGGGTGATGTGTGGCTCAGAAGCCCGATGACTGACCTGCTGATCGCCGGCATTGTCGTCTCTGGGGACAAATCAACCACTGCAGGCCGAGAAAAGGATTGAAATATGCGGGCGGGTGCTGTCGTAAACCTACCGCGTGTCATCTACTCGCCGCTTCGCCGCCTTCTGACCCCTTTTCCTCCTCTCAGAATCATAGACGCACTCGGTTCTCCGGTCGACGCAGTTGAGGCAGGTGTCATGACCCGAGCACTGCGTCCGAATTAACATTCATTCCAACTGGTGAAAAGACTCGTTCGATTCTCTCCAGATAATCTCACTTTGATCTTACGGCGCCTACAGGCCTGACTAGGCCGGGGAGCATGATTAGAAAGAGAGGAGCGAGGCGTGGTTCCCGACGACAGAGGAACTTACCATGCCTTAGATATGTATTTCTCACGGCGCTGCCTTCGCGGAGCGTCTGGTTCATCTGAGAAAGCCATGCTTAGATACTGGCACCGGCAGGTTGCTGTCATTCTGTCATGGTCCAACGCCAGCGTTTTATGAAGGAGGCAAACTAGACCATTCCTGTTGCGTTTTAGCGCAGCTTATTTAGCTATCCCTAAGAGTGCGGGGAACCTGGAAGCCCCGCGTTCAGTGTCCTTTAGCGCAGTCTTCCCCGGTTCGGCTCGGTTTCCGTGGAAATTTTCGGGAACGCTTACTTGCATCCGGGGGTTTCACCTCCCCTTACTACCTATTTACCTAGGAAGAAGAGCAGAATTGCGAGGTATCTTGATAAGCCCTCGTAGGCTCACACGCAGCCTCGACGCACGTTACGAGGCATATGCCTGGCCACCTCCCGCACCCTCACCCAGAGTGTTTCTCCCGCCACCCCATCGACGACCTTGACGAGCCTATTATAGCAATTCCCTCACTGTGGCGCTTTTGAGCATCTCCCATGTCTCTAGGTGACCTCGGTGATGGGCATATGCCCGTGGACGGACCGCCATCACTTGCGCTGGTTCGTGTTTCCCCCCCCCCCCCCTCTTCCGGCCTTGTCACCAGAACCTGCAGCCTGTGGCAGGGCAAGGACCGGGCTCGTTGGGCAAAACTAAGTAATGGGGGATACATAATAGCAATCGCCTAGCCATAGCCAGCTCCTGCGAATGTCGAGGCGCCGAGCCCTGCTTGGGCGACTCGTGGAGAAGCAAAGGCTTGATGCCAACGCCCAGGCCGCTGCACCAGATGGCAATCCTTACCAGGGCTCCCCCGTCACAGATAAGTCATCTAGCCGCAGGCTGCGCAATCTTCGCCGACGCATCCAAGGACTTCATGAGTCACGGCCTGCGGAGCTCGGTCACGATGCCATGGCCGCCAACGATCGAGCTTCACGCAATGAGGGTAATAGGCCATCGAGAGTGGGAGATGACGACGTCGTCCTCAACTTCCAGAACATGGATAAGGATTGCGGCCTACGGCCCATTATGTCTGCGGCCCATTCTTCCGGAACGCACTACAGCCCCGAACCATCTCCAGTCACGAACCTGCCAACACCGGACAGGCTCTCCGCAGGACATGCTCGGCTCACAGCCGACGAGAAGGGCCAGCTAAGGTTTTTCGGTTACTCCTCACTAATGAGAGTTGTTTCGATCCTCCCGCCATCTTCACTTTCCGCCTCTACCACATCGGAGTCCGCCGAGTCCGATGCAGCCCCAGTCGACAGCGAAATAGAAAACATCGCTGACTCCGCCGCCACTCATCAGTATCTTATAGACCTATTCTTCCAATACCAGCAATCTGCTCTCCCCATCCTTGACGAGCAGTCTTTTCGAGAATCATACGCACGTAGCGAGCGTTCCGAGTACTTCTCCAACTTCCTCCTTCATTCCCTTCTCTTGAGGGCGCTCAAGTTCGCCAATATTCCTCACGCCGAGCAACTGAAGCGTCTCTACCTGCGCCGTACCCGAGACGATCTGCTGTTTGAGATTGAAAACCCGAGCATCGCCACAATCCCGGCCCTTTGTTTGTTTGGTTCCTACCTCGCAGGGGAGGGAAGCGACCGCGCATGCTGGGTCTATCCAGGTCTTTCACCCACCATTACCAAGTTGACTCCCTGCCCACCACTACCCTACAGCAGCCGTATCATCAACCGATTGTGCTAACAATCAACAACACAACAGGCATAGCTTTCCGCCTCCTCTACGACTTTGGGCTCCATGAGGATTGCATCAATCTCGTAGATGCCGGACTTTTAACCGAAACAGACCGCCGCATCAGGCTCACCATATTATATCACTGTTTTGTATTTGACAAGTAGCTACCACTCTTCTCTCCCACCCAAAGACAATATGCAGCAAAGGACTTACACGCCATCTGCGCAGACTATATAGTTCCTTCCAAGGCAGACCGACTGCCCTACGCTTAGATAGCCTCTCCTGTCCGCTCCCCTCCGAGAACTTGCTGGGTCCGAACTGCAAGCTCATGGCTGCATGGGTTGGTCTTGCCTCGATCCTAGAGGATATCCTCTCCGTAATCAACGGCCAAGAAGAGAGTATATACGAGGATGTCTCCATAGAAAAACTTTCCCAAGCAAGTGACAGCCTCCTGCAGTGGTTCCAGTCATTACCGCCCGAGCTACAGTGGACCCCAAGCAAAGTTCACCTGCCCTCGCCTGCTACATGCGCCATCCACGTTCAGTTTCTATCCGCCACAATCCTCCTCAATCGACCATTTGCAACTTACATGCAAAAGGGCCATAGGTACAAGGCAGTGGCCGGCAGCGGGGGGAGGTATCTCAAGGGACAGACGCCCAGCATTTCGCAAAGTCTCTGCACGACGAGTGGCATCCGGATATCGAAACTCCTTCTGGCGTACAGGCTTCATCATGGGCCAGCCAAATTCTTCTCCACCATCAACCCGGCTTGTCTGTCTGCAGCAATGGCGCTCATATCGGACATTGTGAGCGTCCAATCTGCAGAACAGAAAAGCGAAGAGAGGAAGTGGCTCACAGCCATCTTTCAGACACTGAAGGAGATAACACCAACGTATCCGGTTGCTGGACGAAGCTACACAGTTCTTTGCGCCATAGCTAACGCCTGCGGGCTTTCAGGAGCCATTCCGGAGTCAGACCAGCAGATACAGCAAGGAGATACCCAGGGCAGGGCTGATGAGTTCCTCTGGAACATGGACGGGTCTCTGGGGTGGGAGTTCTACCCGACGCTGGATGACATGCACAATTTTGGCTTGTCCGAGATCTACCCTCATTTTTCACCTTGGCCAGCGCTTGCGAACGCAGAGAACTCGACAGAAGGAAGATAATGAGTGTCTTAGAGCCATTGGTGTAGGTTCCCAAGAAAATGAAACGGTACCATCGCAGCTTGGTTGTTTCATGGTATGAGATGTACGTATGAAAGTATCTGCTCGCCATCGTCTCATTGCACACGCGGTAGTTCAAGTACGGCAAATGTATGAGTAGTATTCATCTCAAATTCCAAACTATCGGTCATGCAGAAGGGCTAATCCCGTCTTCTCACAGCTTAGCTAGCTTCTTCTGCTGCTTGGTTATCATATCCATGAGGATCTCCTCACTACCTCCCGAGACGACCAAGACTCTGACGTCCCTGCTAATTTGCTCCACGCGACCCCCGACGCCACCGCGCGAATAGCCGAGGCCGCCAAAGATCTGCTGGGCCTCGCGGCAGACCGTCTCGAGGTTATGAGCTGCCTGCATCTTGAGCAGGGCAGCCCAAGGCGAGAACTGGAGAGCCGGGGTACGAATGGAGCGACGGACCAGGTCCTCCATGAGGTGCTGGACGGGCTCGATAAGTCCGGCCATCTTGCTGAACTTGAGCCGGATCGCCTGGTTCTCAAAGAGCTTCTTGCCAAAGGTCTCGCGACGAAGGGCGTACCGGTAGCTGTCTTCAAGAGCCACACGGCAGAGGCGTAGAGCCGTGATTCCAACCCAGAGGCGTTCATGGGTGAAGGCTTTTGGTTTTGAAGTTAGCGTTATGCCAGTCGCGACAATGGACGGGAGACAATCCTACTCACTCGACATGATAATCTCAAAACCCTGTCCCTCCCTACCAAGCATGTTCTCCGCAGGTACCAAGACATTCTCGAGGTCAATGAACGTGGACCCGCTCGAGCTGACTCCAGAGTTGAGCATCTTCTTGCGGAAAATTCCTGGGGTGTTCATGTCAAGGATGAAGACAGTCAGGCCTTTGTGGCCCGGCCCACCAGTGCGGGCAGCGCAGAGCGCATGTGTGGCCAACTGGCCCTGCGTGATCCATTTCTTCTGCCCGTTGAGCACATAGTGCTTTCCGTCTTGGGCTTTCTCGGCCGTGGTCGTGAGGCCCGCCACATCAGAACCAGCTGGGCTCGCCTTTAGCTAGGGCTAGGGATGAGGCGCACATTGTTGGCGCCTGGGATTTGAAGACTCACCGTCAGGCTCAGTGACCATGAGGCAATGTTTCTGCTGCCCCGTCAACAAGGGCCGCAGATATTTCTGCTTCTGTTCCTCCGTGCCATAGGTTGACAGCGGTGCGCCGCCGGTCGTTGCGCCGCCATTGATTCCCCAGACTACGCCGAGGTAGCCGCAGCGGGCAATTTCGTCGATAAGCTGTGCACATACGTGTTAGATAAGATGGATGATGACAGCAAGCAGACTCGACTCCTTGTTGGGGTCGAGGACCAGGTAATTATCACCCACAATTGCGTCGTGGAACTCGTCCCATTCTGAAACCTCGGTTACTAACTGCCTTTTTCATCTGGATGGGGGGTATAGAAATTACCATTGATTGGGACATTGGCCGGCAGTGTCACTCCATTCAGGGAGCTCTTGGGCAGGGGGAACACTGCGGCCGCCAAGAAGCCAAGCTCGGCGTGTCGGGCATAAGCGTGATCGGGGACATAGCCCTGGGCCTCCCACTCCGCTCCGTTGGGGGTGATCTCGCTGTCAATGTATTCTCTAATGAACCGCTGAAGCTTGCGGTGGGAGTCCTTGTAGTATGGCGACGTCTTGTCAGTGTGCCAGATGGGATCAGCGAAGGGGATGTTGCTGGTCAGTGCGGAAGCCATCTTGAAACTTTTCTTGACTGGAAAACAGTGAGAATTGGTAGATAATCAGATCAGGGAATGTCGGTAGCAGGTGTCGGCAGATGAGGATGTGGTGTTATCGTCCGAGTTCTACGTAGTGTTGACAGGGTCTTAATATGTCCTTCCCAGTAATACAGGTTTGTGGCCTTATGCGGACCTCATCTGTGACGGAAAAGAGCCATACACAGGAGATCATCCAAAGGAACTGGTGAGGGCCCGGGTTCCGTGGCATTTAGGTGGGTTAATTCCGCGGAACTGTTCTCTCTTCCGTGTCCGTCGGCCTTCGATCTCACTTCGGAATTAGCCATTATTGACTGCAAAGGCCGGAATGAGAACTGCAGAGTACAACTACGCCAGGGCCCGGCCTGGAGCCTGGACCATGAACCACCACCAAGAATGCAAAGGGAACCGTTATCATCATGTCAGAACGCCTCCAGCAGATCACGAGCCAGTTGCGCTCCCCTGCCTCCCAGCAAGGGATCATTGACCCATCGAGGTAATAAAATTTAGTGAAACTATCCGCACTGGCCAAGTCCTATTACTAACAGCACCATGATAGAGTTGATGGCCACGTCGTGTTGATTACCGGGGGTGCCCAGGGTCAGCAAGCGTCATAGCACCAACGCATTCAATAAAACATGTTCTAACTAGCTATCTTAGGCATTGGCAGGGCCACGGCAAAGCTTTTGGCCTCCAAAGGCGCTAAGATTGTAATAGCAGATGTCAGTGAGGACAAGTCAACCGAGGCCGTCCGCGGGCTTCGCGCTGCAGGGCACGAGGCCGTGTCGGTTGTTGGCGACGCTCTCGGAGATGGCTTTGCCGAACAGGCCGTCAAGGCTTCCCTGGAAGCCTTTGGCAGGGTTAACTGCTTGATCAACAATGCCGGGTTCTGCTACGACGCCGCGATTCACAAGATGGACGATGAGAAGTTCGACATTATTATGAAGATACACAACTATGTCCCATTCCGCATGGTTCGCGCTCTAGCAGCGCACTGGATGGATCCCTCCAACCGCGACATGCCCAAAACAGTCATCAACGTATCATCAACGTCGGGGTTGCATGGGCAGATGGGCCAGATCAATTATGCGACGGCCAAGATGGGCATCATCGGTTTCACGAAGACGGTGGCATCTGAATGGGCTCGGTGCGTATTGCATTTTATTTGTGTCTATAATTCCCCCTTGCTTTCTGAACTTATCCCCTGACTTTCTTTCACCGCAGATATGGAGTCCGCTGCAACGCGGTGGCATATGGGTGGATGGACACCAGGCTCACCAGGCCGCCTACCGGCAAAGAAATTGCGGATGTTGGTGGGAAGCAGATTGTTACGGGCATACCCGCGGCTGCGACCAAGTTCCGTGACACGTCGGAAATTCCGCTTGGGCGGCCGGGGACGGTGGACGATGCAGCGGGTGTGATGTTATTCTTATCGAGTCCACTATCGGCATATGTAACAGCAACCTGTATCGAGTGCACTGGAGGACGCTACATGTAGGTGTCTTATGCAGACTGCAACACAGGGACCTTGTCTCCAGGGACCAACTGCAAGCAAATATATCAAAGTGTGTTTTAACTCTCGAGTTCAAAAAGGTTTTGCTCTTGTGTTTCTCTTGTGTGTCGTGATAGCGAGTAAGAGTTCACTTCGCGACTTCATCAAATGGCAGATTTGTTCAATTTCTCTCTTGAGCAATGCAAGTGCTAGAGACGATAAGAGCCTGAGGAATGTGCTTGTTGCGTGCCATATTTAGAGTCTGGATTCAAGAAGAATAACCAATGGTAGTTGAGACCCAAAGCCAACGATGCTCGAGTCAACACTTTACGCTAATCGATGTCATACGTACATTGAGTCCTCACAAGTAGCCCACCACAAACATCTTGAGGAGACAGCCGACTGATGGAAACGAAATTTGCCAAGGTAGCTCCCACCAGCCGCATGTTGCAACTTCAGTACATGTACCGATACTGTGGGTGATAATCCCCCAGTCGCTCAATTTCCTCCGGTGTCTTCCCTTCCAGAATATGATCCCGCTCGCCGCGGTCCCTCTTCTTGTTCTCGCGCTTGAGCAACACTGACGTCAGAGTGTGCATGCAGACCGTCAGGAGCACGAATCCCATGGACGTCGCGTGGCCGAGACGGAAGCGCGGGCTATCCTGGGTGCGGTAAAGAAACGGACTGAAGGTGCCTGAGATATTAGCCAGCGTCATGGCCAGCGCCTGTCCCACGCCTCGTTTGTAGTGAGAGGGCAGGTTGCTAGGCATCCACGAGAGCGGGAGGCCCGTGGCTGTGTAGACACCCATAGCAACGACTATGCATCCGACATACTGCGGCGCGTTCCCCGACGCGAAGGACCCGAGAATAATGGCATAGCCAAGTGCGCAGGTCACGCCCCCTGCGATGGCGAAATAGCCACGGCGCCCTGTTCGATCAGACAAATAAGCCATGATCAAGAAGCACATCACGCCGGCAAAGTAGCATGGAATAGTCAAGAGCTGCGTATGCAGTCCGCTGTATCCGAGGGCGTGGATGATGGTCGGAAGGAATGTGTTGTATCCGTAGATGGCCACAGTTGCGCCCAGCTGACCAATGGAGAGTGTCCATACTTTCCAGTCGCGAAGCGCGGACATGGCTTGCTGCCAGTCAATCTTGCCCTCGCCGTCCATGCCGTAGGAACTCCCATCTAGTTGGCGCCGTACGGGGACAAAGGACTTCTCACGATCGGTGAGGTAGGAGGCATCGGAAGGGTCGTTGGCCAGTATGAAGAAGGCAATGATTCCCAGCAAAATCGTAGGCACGCCTTCGAGAATCATGAGCCACCTCCACGCCGACATTCCCCGCGTTCCGTCCATATAGCCGAGTCCAAAGGCTAGGAGCCCCCCGACGAGACCCGCCACCGCTGATGACGCATACAGGTAGAATATCCGGACGGCTAGCTCGCCTCTGCGGTAGAAGAAGGTGAGGTAGAAGGCGGCACAAGGGAAGTAGCCCGCTTCGAAGACGCCTCTGCCACACGAAGAGTCAGTATGGATCTCTGGGACGCCCATTTCTTTCGTGGTGCAGCAAAGACACAATGGTGGTGTTCACTTACAGCAGCAGGCGGAGGCCAATCATCTGAGACATGTTGTTGATGAACCCGATGCACAAAGACACGACGCCCCAGCCAATCGCGATGGCCGGGATAAAACGCTTGGGCTGTAGCTTCTTGAGCTATTATGCTGCTGTCAGCTGGCATTGCTTGGCTACACTCAAACTTGAATTTCGAGAGTACACAGGTCGACACGTACCAGGATATTGGCTGGAATCTCGAACGTGACATAGGTGGCGAAGAGAACGGACACGCAGATTTGGTAGTCATTGCCCGTCAGACCGAGGTCCCTCTCAAGGTGAAAGATACGGGCGTTGCCTGGTTGATGATCCAAAGTTAGCGGCTTGAGTGTCGATTTTTGGAATCAGCTTACCAATATTGACGCGGTTTAAGAACGACATAACGTAGAGACCACTGACAATTGGCAGGACGCGCCAATCAATCTTGCGAACCATACGTCGCTCTTCTTCCTCTGTCATGTCGTGACTGATGATGTCGGTGGTCCCTTTTTCAACACCCGACTCGGCATGCTCAAAAGACATGTTAGAGTTGTGCTTGCAAGCCTTCGACCCTTGAGCCCCATCCCAGTCATCTCCACTTGTACGTTGACCAGAGTTTGTCATGATTGCATGCGTTCCTTACTAAATTTAGTGAGTTTAGAATAGTGTTGTGGAGTTTCCTGCATCTCAAGCTCGCACCGCAGAAAAGATATACTATACGGAGAAGCTAGGACCACGGAATCTAACGGAATTACGAATACAATGGAAATCACCAACAAGCGGGGAATTATACCGCGGAGTTACTACTAACCCCTGATCCCCCAGATTTAAGATTCCGTGGATCTGGGGAAATGTGTTCAACAAGGGACGATGATGGCCTGAGAGCTAGACCTAATGGAGAACCCGGGGAAACCGGATCAAAAGGAGCAATGGAGGGGAAATGGCCTCAGGGAACAACAAAGACAATCACTTGAATACAATCACACAATTTGACCTATCTGCTTTCTGGCAATAACCGCTAGACCGAACCCTCTCGAAAACCATGACCCCGCTCCCTTTTCTCTTCAATACAAGGCACGCAATAGAGTTCTTAGAGGCAAAAACGGGACAGCAGCATCTGTCTATCGCTGGTATAGGTTAAGTTGCGGGACGAAAGGCAGCTGGCCAGATCGCCCCATATCCTATGCAGTACAAGATGGCGATGCCTCTTCTGTTGTATTTTCGTGTCGTGTGCTGTTTTCCCGGCGTGGGACTCAGCTAGTTTGTTGGATAGGCTAAGCAAGTGGCTCTGGTGCAGTGTGCGGCAAGGTTTTGCTAATTGCCAGGCTGTCAATGGGCCATCCATTGTTTGACTGTGTATGATTCAGGGACTCTGCTCTTTGTGCAATTTGTATCCGTCCACCCGTCGTGTTGTATCAAGGGCGGATAGCGACCTGATGCAACTGGTCGGAGGCTGTAGAAACGATTTTAATTACAGGTCAAGGGCTACATACATGTCCTACATTTATAGGTAAACAGAGATAGCAGCGCTTCCGATTGAACAGGATATCCACAGCGCTGTGATAACTTCTAATCTAGGGGGGCAAAACCTAGATCTCGTTAACTGCATGGACCAAAGCGAAGGTATTCAACGGATACATACCTCTCAGAACTGAGACCAATAAATCCAGCCCAGAAGAAGCATTGCGCAACCCAGAGAAGGGGCATGCTCATTACCGTAAGTGTGTACAGTTTCGAATGTAGGCTCTGGGAGAGCCCAATATGCTTGCTTCCAGTGGGTAAAGTGCCATACGCCGTGTAGTTTGTTGCCTGGCTACTTGCTGACACACTTGGCCGAGTAAGCAGGCTCTCGTTCTCGAAGATGCCTGTTTCGCAGATATTCGGATTTGCATGCCTCCTCGCCCACCTGGGCGATTCCGCCTCTTCAGAGCCGATGGGCCGATCGGTTCTATACAATGCCCGAACCACTTGAATGAACGGCATGGCGATCACAATGACCCACATCAGCGCTCCAGCATACATCATCATGGCCAGCTGCCCTCTTTTCGCGTTCGTTAAACCGCCGAGGTAGAAGTGGTGTTGTCGACCATAATCAACGGTCACAAGCATGTAATAAAAGGATAGGACTTGGAGTAGCACCTCCGCGAATAAAGACGATGTTGCCGACGAAGAATAGTCTTTCGTCTCTGAATGCTGAACACTACCCACAAAAGCCGTGAGCCAGCCAAGCCGAGGCAATGAGCACCAAAGGAGCATCAGTTGAAACACAGGGACGGCTTCATAGCCGGTGGTGCTTTGAACCAGATGCCCATTGACCCAGTTGGCAAGTATTTGTAGACCGGCGAGGAGGGTTCCTTTCAAGATCCAACCCAATCGATACGAACGTGTTCGAGGGTTGGTTGCGATGCGAGGATCTCCTCCTTGAAAGAACCATGCGGCAAGGATAGTAGCTGCGTTGACGAGAACAATGCTTCCAAGCTTCCACTCATTTGAGGGGCATTCGCCCTCTGAGTCTACGGATCTCGCTCGAGATGTGCTTGGCTCGACAGTCCACCGCCATGGGATCATCTCGTGAGGAAGCAGGGTGGTCAATTCGCGCCAGTTATCAGGGAGACCATGCCAGTCCTGCACATCACCGCAAAGATCGTAGAGCCAGCCCACATAGTTCGGCCTGGACTTGGGATCCTGGCAAGGACCCTGGCAAGAATCGTAGGCGATGTGACGGCAGAAGCAAGCTCTGTCGATTGCGCGTCTGACTTCGCAGTAGCCACTGGGATTGAGCTGACAGGCATCGGTTGCGCACTGATTGGTCAATTCCGTGACATCCTTCGGCATATCCGAGACACATGCCGGCCAGCGCCAGCTTTCGATGGGAATGTATGGGAATCCCATTATCTTGAGTGATGCTGCCCAGTTGCTGGGAAGGGATGCCGGCCCGCAAGTGGCATTCAACCACACCCGCTCCATCGTCAGGGCGAGCTGATCCGACGATGCACACGGTTCTCGTTGCGTGTCTACGGTAAAGGTGCTGCAAAAGCATTCTCTATCGAAGAACTCGCCAGGTTGAATGAATCGCCCCGTAAGATCATAGCTGACGGTGTCGAAGCTTAGGGCTGTCATTGACCGTACAGACTTGCTATATTCCCAAGGGCGTGCGGCATTCCCGGTGTGCTGCAGAGTACTTGTGAAGCCGCAGGATCCCAACACATGTTGAAATGATTCCGCTGACAGAGCAGAAAGTGAGTTCGTTAGGCATGTTGGTGCATAGTAAACCGCATCAAGGCTCGCGTAACCCTTGACTAGGCTAGCTGGCGAGAGGCTCTGTAGCCCGTTTGCATCTCCAACATCAACAAGCCAGGTTCGACCTGTGACGTTTCGAATCCAGTGATACAGCTGTGCCTTGGCGAACACGGATCTGCTGCAGTAGGGAAGGTAACCTCTGATAGCGGTGGGAGAAAACTCGATACTGAGACAGCTCAGCTGAGTCAGCCACTGATGACGGGTGCAGATGAATACAAAATGTGAGGTGCATCGTTGATGGGTACATTTCGTCATGATATTGAGCCAAGCTGATGGATCCTGCTGCGCGATGCATTGCGGCATAGGAATCAGGTCCTCGGGATTCACCCAGCCGTGAAAGTTTCTTTGAACGGTAGGGATATCGTCCTCGCGGAAATGCTCGCGAGCATCATGATTGTGGAGCGGCGGCCCTGCGGCAGTTCTGTTAGCGCCAAAGATGGTAAAGACGGCCAAGGGACTATACCTATCGCAGCTACCACGCTGAGCCCAGCGGTCAGCAGCCCACAGAATATCCTGGGGATTCTCATAACTGCGAGGGATCCAAAAGCCGCGTTATACTCAAAGCAGCACGAGAGAAAGAACGCAAATCGACGGGCTTGTCTCTTCTTGTCTTGACGATGTTCCAACGGCTCAAATGCGGGGGAAGCGTGGCTGCCGGCGGGTTATTGATAATCCCGACAGCGATATCTATAATTAGAACTATTAAGGAAAGTGAAGTAAAGAATGTATACTCCGCACTCAGCAAGTTCACACTAAAATGAGTAAGATAGCAAAGAAAGATAAGCTAATAAATATATTTAGTTATACATGGAAGAACGATAGGATATTAATTAAATTTGAAAGGTATATTCCTTCCCTGATCCTGTCAGAGATGGTCTTACCCTGAATGGTACTGGAAGATGAGACTTACAGTAGGTAACGCACTATGTTTTGGCTCAGTAGTTAATTTGGCAGATCCCGTCCTCTTTACCAAAACCGGCAGACATGAGGAGCAGATCCATGTCCCTCACATCAGTCGTGAGGCAGTAAGAGAGATAGAGAGAGAGGGAACAAACTAGGATGTGGTGGCCGAAAATGTTTCGTCAAGCAGACATACCATGATCGCTGTGCTGACCCCCGTTCAGGTCCGCATTCCCTGCATGGCGAGCCCCAAAAATGTGAGCGAGGATGTTCCGGAGGTGGGACTTGCGGGCGATCTGATTCTCGTAATAAGTATTCTGGCTCTCAAAAAGGCAAAGGTGGAGGTCTGATGTTGCTGTTGGTGTTGCCATGACGGGTTGAAGGAAAAAGGCTAGCTTGTCCACAAGGTGTAGAATTTGAGGTTGCAGAAGGATCGCAAGTTAAATGAAAAAGAGAGATAGTGATTAGTGCAGGGAGCAGGGAGAGGAGAATCAGCTAGGATTAATGCCAGCCTGAAACTACTATTACTAGATGAAAAAGCATGAATTATTTATGCCTTGCTCAAGACATCTTCGGAACGGTTTAAACACTAACAGACATAGTAATTAATAGTCGAATTGGACTTTTTATCCTTTGATTATTGTTCTCACTAACTGGAAGACTTGAGCTCACGTACAAAGAGCGACTTCTGGTTTTTACAGACGAGATGACTGCCGATGAGAGACGCAAGAAGCGTTCTATATACTCAGGTGCGATCTAAGTTAGGCGGCAAGGCCGATTTGACCGTTCACTTATCGGGGGCCCGAGAGCAGGTGCCACAGGCTCCTCGCCCACGCTCGACTAGCACAGTAAAGCCATCACAAAACGGCGACTACAGTAACAAAACCAACTCCAAGTTATGCCCAACTCCCAACTTCACATAAGAGAGGACTCAGCTGCTGTCACAGACTCTCTCCACTCTTGAGAGGCCGCCCATGAGGGCATCCAACAAATCGCCAAGGCCTCGCGGGACGGTGAGCTAGCTCGATGACATACTCAAGATGCTTTATTCGGGCTTGAGGGTTATCGTGTTGTAATATGTGACCACTTGTGCCACGTCAGTTATGTTGCTGACACGCTGTCGGAAAAGTTCATGACTGAATTGCAGCATGCCCTCAAGTCTCTAGACCCGATAAATGTCTAAGAGAGACACAATGCGCCTATGAGAATCGAATCGTTCCTCCTTCGGCGGGCTTCAGAGTGACACCTAAACACCTATTTGACAAAACTTTTCGAATCTGGCCGCTCTCATCATGGATTCGGTGGCACTGCGAACAGGCCGGCTAGAGCCCGCTCCTCAAGGTTCATCTCGTGAGTTGAAACGGAAATCCGAGGGCGTCTGACTAGATTAGTCACCAGTTATTCTCTTTAAGTGTGGTAGTAAGCAAGAGCGCAAAAAATTGCCAAAACCGCATATGAAACATGGCGCAGGCTATGAAGAGACCCACGCGGACTGCTATTTTTGCTGCTTACTTATGTAGAAATCAGCTTGAGTGCACCATTTTCCCATTTGGATGCTTTTACATAGCCACAACACGAGCCCAACTAGTCCTCGCTCATTTCCCAGGGAAGGAAGAATACGCAAGTTCGAGTATAAAAGAGGCCTACTTTCCTTGATTCAATCGGCCTCTCTATTAGCAATACAACTCACCCGCACTAAACAAAACCCTTCCCACTCTAGCTAGCCCTTTATTCCAGCATCATGAAGTTCACTCTCGCCCTCGCCCCTCTCTTCCTCCTCCTATCTACCGGTTCTGCCCTTCCGCAAGAGTAAGTCCAACACTCTTTCAATCATGCCGGTCTTTTCATTAACCATAGGGGCAGGGAAACCTTCCGCAAGCACCAACTGAAAGTGTGCGATTCGCCTAATTTTGAGGGCCGCTGCCAGACACTTGACCTTGAAGCAGATGCGTGCCGTGCGTTTCTTTAGCTCTGTTCTCATAACCTCAAGTGCTGATTTGATATAGATGACTTTGGAAGCGCCTGGATTTACCAGATTGAGTCTGTTGGTGTCGATCAAGGCATGACCTGTAGCTTTGCGGAGTATGCATGATTCACTTGATTTGTATAATGCTGGGTAATAGCTAACTATCTATCAGTGTCCCCCACTGCGGTATGAATGATGAAGAATATGGCTCGTTGGATGGGATTGTTCACCCAGGAATCTGGAATCTGAATGACGACCTGTATAAATTTGGAAACAAAGCAGCATCGGTTTATTGTTTTGAAGTTTAGTCGCCTTAGAAGGCACACTTGATACCTACATAACCTTAAAGCTACTATCTCTATTTTTTTATCCAAGACTATTCTTGAATCCCTCTTTAGTATTATTATTTATATCAAAGGATAGGTATGGTGTTTTTCTGCGATTGGTCAGCATCCTTAACATTAACTGGAGGAAAGCACACGGAGGATTTCGCGAACGATCCGTTTGTGAAGCCGTGGGAAGGTCAGAAATCGTCATACCACGTATGTGCACTCACTTGCTGATCTGACAAACATCCAGAACCCTTATTCCTTGTTTTATTTTCCAGCCTCCTACCAGATAGTGTTTTCTTGAATCGGGTAGGTGAGACAGCCAAGCTTCATCGGCACTTGCGAGAGCCAAAGACGAGAGTGAAGGGACTATACCGCAATGGATTGGGCATGCGAGACGTCATGGGATGAAGGCACGAATTATCACTGACTCTCATGCGATGCCGGCTGCTGACGATGATAGATGGCGCCTCACATCTGCATACGAGAGAGCATTTCCGCAGAATCTCGCATAGACCAGCATTTTGATTAAAAGAGTATTTTGAGATCGTCAAATCCAACAAGCTTACTGGTAGATGTGGGTTGTTGCATGGGCACTGATATCCGGAAGCTCATCTTGGACGGCTACCCATCACGGGTAGGACCCAAATCATGCTCTGGATAACGTTCCATTGGGACAATACTTGAAGTGCATCATAGGGCTGGACATTGAGAGTCGTATGTTGTCACGACTTGAACATTGCGTTGCCCTTACATTCTAATGTTGGTGATTGACAGGCTTCTTCAATATTGGTCGGGCACTTTTCAACGAGAACCAAAACCACCGTGGACCTCGTTTTCGGGGATATGCTCCGCCCCAAGTTTGTTAACACAGTGACTTCATTCATCGGTTTGATACTGTCCACACTAAGAACGTCCTGCATCATTTTGACCGGGGGGACCAAGAAGTGTTTTTCCAGAACCTGGTATTGCTTGCGACTAGCCTCTAACCATCCGCCTGACTCCAGACAGCAGGATGGGAAAGGCTACCGCTTCACGGTGGCGAAATATCGCGAGTAGGGCTTGCGTATTGCTGGCTGGGATACTGTGTCTGCGAAGAAGCTCAACGTGTGGAGTTAGTGACCTACGAGCGAAGCACAAAAACAAGACGTCGGTTTTACAATGGAAAATCCGCATCCAGCAGCGGGTGATGCCCTTGTAAAAGTCTACCACGCTCAGAAGTCATTCCACTTTCCCGGAATATGGAAACAAATCTTAGGCATGGTAGTCGACGCGTAGAGAGCAGTGGTGATAGCATGCAATGATGGATAGTGTGTAACTATAGAAATGCAGCCAGGAATCTAGTATGTCACGTCACATTACGGTAGGACGAATTCAAGAAATTGACATTATGAGAAAACTATCCTAGGTTCATAGACAAAAATACTCATGACGCGCTGGCTAATATTGATAGGTTCTAGTTTGCGAACTTCTGAGAATAGATAGTTAATCGATACAGCCAACACTCACCGATGATGCGCCGATATCATGACTTACTTTGTAGATACTTTGCAACGCTAGGTGTCTCATGGCCAGAGGTGGACTTGCAAACTCGGCGGCGATCTCGACTCGAGAGTGTCGCCCGCAATGGATCTACCCGTTTCTCCAGATGCAACCAAGTAATGACCTGCCATAGCGCCAAGCTTACCGGTGGCATCAGTAGGACACCTAAGAGTTGCGTAGAGCTGCCAGCGGTTCTGAAAGATTATCTGGTTTGTCGTTTGGGGCGCCATCATCCTCTTCCGGCGCCGCCGAGGAAGAACCAGTGCAAATCATCCACGCAGAAGGATAGTATAGTAAAACTATGAGACCCGGGTCCAGTTACAGTCCGACTTCCGTACTCAGCGGCAGTTTCTCCAGGAGTCTAGAGTGATTATCAATCATGGCATCGGACGAATCCTTTGATAAATAGGTTTGGACAATTGGCGAGATTATTAAGCATGGAACTTTCAATAGCTTGGAAAATCGGCGAGATTATTAATCATCGCATCGGTCTGGATTTACGAAGTACTAGCGATTCCCCCAACGTCCATTATAATATCTTTCCCCCTTGGTTTATCTTTTATAAAACCGACCGCCCGTTTACACCACCCCTAAGATTGGACATGGGAAAACAAACGAAAAGACGTCATACTGACAAGAGTGTGTTAATTATTGCAACTATATAGATTTTTGAATGAAGAGGCGTCACCGAACTTCGTCGCATTCCGTCATCCCCTCACAAACCAAACAGATACCATTATTCAACTGAGGAACAGCCGCCGATTGAACCCGGGGACAAGCAAGACCTTGCAAATTCAAAGCCAGGGCGGGGCTTAACTTGGGGTGGGGCAAGTCATTTGTCATGTCTAGATAAACTGTTTCCATTGATTTCTCCTAAATACATTACTCATCGGCCTCATGGCTGGGAGCTTGCCCGCGAGGCGGTGGCACTACTAATTGAGGAGCATGAGGCATATACTATATATAAAAATATATAAGGAGAAATGCCACCCCCCTTTGGCGGAACTTGCTTTTTCCTCTAGACTCCTCCATTCCTACTCTTCTACACTATCCATCTCTATTACATCCATTCCAACCATGGCCCCTACCATCCTTGTCGTCGGCGCCACTGGCAACACCGGACGAGGCGTTGTTCAAACGCTTTCAAAACTCCTGGGCACCAGTAAGGCCTTTTCTGGTCACGAGATCCTTGCCCTTACGCGTTCCGCTAGTGGAGCTGTGGCTCAGCAGCTTGCTGCTTTGCCCAATGTTGAAGTGGCAGAGCTAAACTGGGTTGACATCACCGCCGACTGGCTCCGTCAACATAGCGTCGTGAGGGCCTTTATTGCGCCACATAATCAGCCTAATCAATTCGCCGAAGAGTCGACATTTCACCTCGCTGCTCTTAATGCAGGCGTCAAGTATGTCGTCCGAATCTCAACCACGGCTGCGAATGTGCGTCCGGATTGCGCTGCCTACTACCCAAGGACACATTGGGCGATTGAAACCCTACTGAGCTCGCCGGAATTTGAAAGTCTCCAGTGGACTTCGCTGCAGCCGAACATCTTCTCGTCCTTCTACCTCAACCCGCCTGCAGAACTGGTCAAGGAATTCCGGAGGACCGGGAAGCAGGGCCCCCTGAGGCTAGCTGCCTCAGAGAATGCGCCTGTTGGCATTATTGACGCGTCTGAGGTCGGCATTTTTGCTGCTCACCTCTTGGTCGAGGATGATGTCAGCCCGCACAATAAAGCCAAATACGTCCTGAACGGACCCGAGGATATCACTGGGCGACAGATCGTAGCCATGGTTGAACAGGAAATTGGCACCAAGGTTGAAGACGTTCGCTTCAAGGATCAGTCATTCATCAAACACATGGCAGCCCAATCTCGGGAGACGAAGAGTGTCATTCTATCCATTGGGCATGCTCTAGAGACGGCGTGGGACGGGAAATGCTCAACTTCCACGACAAGTAAGGAAGTCCTCCAGTTGGCTCCTCCGAAAATTGCGCCTGCCGAAGTCTTTAAGACAATGTTGGAAGAGTAGGATAATATCTACTGGGTTCCAGTTCCTATTTTTCTAGGTAGAAAACCTTTTTTCCGGCAGTGAGTGTCAAGTCCTGGGCCTCCTGGCACTTTTGTTTATAGCAAGAAAGAGGGGCCAGAGTAGCTGTTTTTATTTTGACTCTGAATTTACTAAGTGCTGCCCTACCCTCTCAGGATTTCCTAGCTTTCTCTTCTCTTTACTATTCTATGGTAGCATGGAGAACCTGGCAAGCAATCGCGACGTCGTTGCTCCCCAGCGCGAAGCCCTGCGTAGTAGAATCCTGCTCTATGTCCAGGTTGCCGAAAGCTAGGATGTAACTCGACGCCAGGAGCTCATCCTGAGCGGCCTTGAAGAAGCCCACTGAGACATGTATATAGCTGTATAGCCCAGCCAATGGATAGCCAGACTGCGCGGCGCCAAAAAAATCCATGAGAGCATGACGAGTCACGCTGCCTGTACCCGCACTGATCTCGAGGTTCCGCGCCCTGAGGTTCTTGTGGACGATCTTCTGTAGAAGCTGAGACAATTGATCGAAGCATCACTTCAGGTTAGGCACTTCTTCATGATACCTTGACAGAAGTCTGTCTTAAGGCCATCACCTCCTGGGGCGTATTGTTCTCACCATATCGGCAAGATGTGGCCCGAGACCATATATATCTAGATATATGCATGCCATTTCACCCACCACGCTCTTCATACTGACCAGGTTGATCCGGCGGACACAGTCTGAGGTACATTTTGATCGTAAATCTAGGCCCTTATCGTGTGGCTTTGCTATTAGTGCTGCTTCAACTTGATCTCGCATCCACTTGTAGGACTTGGCAAGGTGTCCGGTCAGATTGGGAACCTCGGATAACGAGAGCTGCTTAAGCGCCTCCTGAATAAAGTAAAGGTAGATAGGCCCTAGATTTGCCGCCAAACGCTCATGGGTTCCAAAGTACCTGAGTAGCCGCTGAATCCCCATAAGGGACGTGCAGGACGCGACTCCAGCAGTCAGAACCCCACTCAAGTTTCCATTCTTTCTTGTTTCCGCTACCCGTCGCTTATCCTAGCGACCTCAGTAACAAGCCTTGGATCTCGAGCACTGGACCTTATGTGCCGCTCGAGTTTCGGTGCTGGTTCAAAAGGCGAATATCTGCCTTGAAGCCCCGAGAATCAGCGTTGTTTACCCTGGAGCAAGCGTCAAACTCATGCCCTGCGTCATGACTGATGTAGCTCGATACCCACAAGTGCCCAATCCTACAGGTCACACAAGGAGTCTCCTGGAAATAAACAGCTTTCGGTAGGGCCGTATAGGCTGCTTGAACAATTGAATTGAGAGTGGTCGGGTGCATGGCGACATTCCTTGGAGCGTCACGCGGTGGTGATGCTAGGGCATCGGCCACGACTAAGGTGGTCTTGGATCGCCTTTCAGTCTGAAACTGAAGGATGGTCTTGAGATTCTGGAATACAGGCCTATGCTGAATGCCGACAGATCTGAAACTGGCAAAACGTATCATCCAGCGCCATTCGACGCGCAGACCTAGGCATGGCAGAGCGTTGAACATACTGGGATCAGCGTTGGATTAGAGCTGCCGACGGTGGCCATACCTGAGCCGATGGCCCGATCGGCTCCTATAAAGCGGTCTCAGCGAACTATTATTAGCTCTAAGCTACTAGATATCTACGTTAAGACTCTAAGCAACAAAAGGGGTGTTGGGTATGACCAGGCAATCGGATAATGTCGGCATACGGAAACAGGGAACTGCCCAAGACCTGGAGAGTCATTTTCCAAGACCGATGGCTTTACCTACCTTGGGAAATAAGTCACGAGATTAATAGGCATCATCTAAACTCACCTGCTGAAAGCGGACTACCCCAGGTTCAGTATTGGCATTATTGGCCTCTTAATAAAGGAGTACTTCCCCGGCGCCACATAAGTCATTTGTACCGTATGTCCGTCGCGGCTTCATACCCGATCAATCGACTGTTAGAACTTTTTTACCTTCCCTTCCTGTCGCTTGGCGGTGAGAATCACAAGATATGGGATTGCATTGGCACTCGTCCGGATTGGAGAAGAGAAGCTTGGCGTACACAAGTACCAAGTGGTTCGTTGCCGCCAAGCTCATGGATAATGGGTATGATCTGCTGGGGTATATCTTGGCAATGTAATTGCCTTGAATTACCTTCCCTCCACAACCTAGTGACGGAACAATTACCTATCAGACTGACTTACCGGAATCCTGGGCAAGGTTTGGGGTGGTCTGAGGTCGCGCATCGCTTTCGAGGGCGGATCTGGGGTATATATCCACCATTCTCCTACCTATGGAGAAAGTTCCATTGTTCTTCCCCATCTTCCCCCCTCACACCCACGTCTTTTACGTTATCCCACATAACGGTCCTCACTCAGTTATACCCCCACCCCCCCCTCTCATTATCCCTATCGCTCAACATGGCGAAAGCGGAGGGTGGCCCGAGGCCGGGCCTGGTGAAAAGGATCTTTTTGATGCTTGCACCGGACTCAGCAAAGGATGACGATGGTCGTGATAACTTCAACTCGCGATCGCAATTCGTCCTCTGCGCTATGGGCGGTGCTGTCGGCTTGGGCAACTTGCTCCGATTCCCGTCTGTCGTGTTCAACAACTACGGCCTACAGTTTTTTATTCCATATGCCATCGCACTCTTCCTTATTGGCATTCCCATCCTCCTCCTCGAAATCACACTTGGACAGGCCTACCGTGGTGGCTGTGTCATTGCTTGGAACAACGTCAACCATCGAGCAAAGGGCATTGGCTTCTCCATGGTCTTCAATGGCTTCAGTGTCGTGGGCTACTATGTCCCGATTCTAGCTTGGGCCATGACGTACTTCCGGTTATCCTTCAAGAGTCCTTTGCCTTGGGCGGGTAAGGACACTGTCGACTTTTTCTTGAACGATGTTGTTCGTAACATCGCTCCAACCGGAGGGGATGCTGATGGCGGTGGCCTCAAGTCGTATCCTGGTCGCGGCATTATTGGCGAGACCTTTGGCTGGTCTATCATGATTTGGTTCATCGTCTGGATGTGTACATTCAAGGGCGTTGGTCTCACAGGACGCGTCATTTACATCACCATGGCTTTGCCGCTTATCATGATTGGAATTCTGGCTATCCGATCACTTTCGCTTCCTAATGCATCTGATGGCTTCAGACTGTATGTCGGGATGTGGCGAAGCGAGTCCCTCGAGGGTCCCCGAGTATGGCAGGATGCCTTTGGACAAATGTTCTTCTCCATTGGCGTCGGTTTTGGTTACTTCACGTCGTACGCCTCATACAACAACAAATTTGCCAACGCGGTTCAGGATGCTTTCATCATCGCACTGAGTAACTCGGCCATTGAGATCATCTCCGCACTGGCTGTCATGGGCGTTGTCGGATTTCTCGCAATCCACCCTGGCGAAGTAGATCCCCTGTCTACCTTTAGCTCCGGCTTCTTCTACTACCCAGAGGCTCTTGCGCAAATGCCTGGCTCCAACTTCTTCTCGGCATTGTTCTTCATCACATTGGTTCTTCTTGGACTCACATGTGTCTTTGCCCTGTCGGAGGTGCTAGTCACGCTACTCTGTGACACTGATCTTGGTCAACGCGTGCCTCGCTGGGTTATCTCTACGTCAGTCATGATTCTGGGTGCGTTGACTTCCCTCATCTATTGCAGCGAGTTTGGCTTCAACACTCTCGATGCTGTTGATATGTTTGTCAACGACATCGCTCTTTTCATCACCGTCTGGTCCGAGACTTACATGGCCTGTACGCTTTATCGCTGGAAAGACCCTGTTGATCAGATCGGCCCCATCAGCTATTTTGTCTACAATGGTGGTTACGTTCTCTCCATGTTCCTTGGCCTCCTCCTTGGTCACCTTGTGAACCCCAGTGTTGGTGCTGGCGTTGGTTTTGGCGTTTTCATTGCCTGCGCTCTAGTTGCTGCCTTTGTCGGCAAGACTCCATCCGTCCCTGCTCCCAGATTCTGGGGTAACAACCCGATTCTCAGCCGATTCTGGTATGCGGCTTTCTACTCGGTATGTGTTCTTCCTTTTCCAGGATATTTCTTGCGTATCTAATACGAATCGTATCGTAGGGCAACCAACTCCGCCGGGACCTGAACTGTGCCCTCCTTGGTGGCTCCAAAAATTGGAAGATCCATTGGGTTTGGCCAATCTGCCTCAAGTACATCACTGGTCCTGCTGTGGCACTGGTATTCTCTTTTGCCTACCCCAAATTCCTCGACGGTCACGCCGACGATCCGCCATTCATCTACAGTTTTGTCCTCATGCACATGGTTGTCATTTTCATCGTTGGTGCATTCATCGCTCCGCGCTTTCTTAACATCCTTGTCCCGTCACACCGTATCAAGCGCGGTGATGGCAAGTATGAGGTGGCACCCCAAATTACCGTGGGCGAACCCCTCGTTCTCAACGATGGTGGCCTCGAAGGTGGCAATGTTCTCGTTGATGACATTGCTGACCGGCACAGCGCTGATAGAAGCAGCGCAGACGCTGACCCTGGAAAGGGTGTTCCGGGAAACGATGCCACGAGGGCTGAGCTTGAGCCTGCTGTCGCGGAGCACAAGTTGTAATTGCTTGCTCTGAGCACAGGATCAATTTCACTCCCTTGTCGCAAGGGTCATGGGGATAACTAGGTAAATATGGAGGGTTTAAGTTGAGGACCTTTCCCTCATTTGTCTCATCTGCTGCGATCAACAGGTGGATTGCTCAACTTATAGGTAGCAGCTCTAGCAATAACCCACGTTTCCTATATTCTTATCTACAAGTAACCCTTCCCAGTCTATATCTTAAGTTGTAATTTATAAACACTATGAAGCACAAGCAGTGCCATCCAGCTTTTTACTTTTTAATCAGCAACAAGACTGACATAAAATTTCATCCCGGTGAATTGTTTTTTATGATGGGTTAATCACTTGAAGGAAAGACTGTGTTTACGTAGTTTCTCGGCTGGACTTGAAGTTGCAAAAAAACATATATCCAACGCATAGTGACAATCGGTTACCCAGCGTGGTCACAACTTACGTTTCGAGGCCTCACAGAAAATAGTCCAGTTCCAGGAAGATATCATTGCCTGCAAAGATCGAGCATTCATGCAATATTAACTATAAATATCTGACCACCCGCAGCGCTAGTTTACTCTGAGCCCGTAACTCTAGTCCCTAAGGAAAACCCGCTCCTCAACAGAAACTCCGCTCTCGGCCCTAATGTTTTCGAGGCGGCATATTAAATAGTCGTATATTGTTGGTATGATTGTCGTGTAGTTAAGAAAATGGTCAAGGTTGCATTTGCTCGAGGTTTAACCAGACTTGGCCGAGCAATCGTCGCATAGTCCCTCTTGATAACCCTAGCCAGGGAAGTATGTACAAATCCCCTCTTGAGAATAGCCACAAGCCCGAAAACAGCATGTAATACGATACTTCTTGATGTATTTTTCATTCGAGGCAACTCAAGATTATCGATCTTAAACTTCGCAAACAATATACTCTTTCCACCACTTGGCCCAAAACCGGTGGACCTAATATCCTCATCTGTGTCAACCAAAGACGATTAATCCCATCCCACCCAAGACCAAGCTCACGAGAAGACCCTTTTGCAGATCAATGTGTGACCCAGCATCAGGCTCATCGGCCTTCTCCGTGCTACAGTTTTTGCCGAAACATTCCTCGTAGCCGACGAACTCGGAATCAGGGGTATGAGCACCCAGACTTTCAAATGACATAATTTCCTGCTTCCCATCGGATCTCTTGCTCAGCGGCGCCAGACTGACCTCCATGTTCTTCGAGTCGAACGCCATGTAGGTGTTCTTAAGGACCATATTGCCGATGACCCAATTTGTACCACCGCCAGGTTGGTAGTAGAATTTATAAAAATCTTCCGTAGACTGTATTCCCAGCAGACAGTGCTTTGTGTATTCCGTGGCGTCCTCCTCAGATGGGTTAAGAAGATGCCACTCCTCGGCGGGCACGACGAAGTCCCGTAGGTTGGCAGTGACTCGATAACCCCCTTCGCCGCCAAGCTCTAGGGTGAAGCTACCGTTGAGGCTCGAGGCGCTACTGCATTCCACAGTCCTAAGCCCAATGTTGTGGAAGGTGTGGACGCGCGGGATCATGCGATAGAGGGGTTCAGCAACGTAGCTGGGCACGTTGGTAAATGTGAATGTAGGGTCGATGCTTGCATAGAACGTGCCGCCTTCGCTGGAGTTGACATATTGAAGTGCCTCGTCGTTTGAAGACTCACGCCGCCACACAGCTGATATATTCGCGAAATAGCCGGCCACAAAGCCAGCTTTGTCGCTGAGGCTGATCCTGGGAGCAAACTCGTCCCGGCCAACGGAGGCCTGAATGCGCTGAAGCTTGCCATCGTATTTGCTCTTGTCAACGGCGCCGAAGAGAATGCTCCCAGTCGTGTTTTTGCCCTTTTCCGCATAGATGCTGAAGGCGGGCGAGTCGATGAGCTGCTGCTTCGCCATTTGATCGAGAATTGCAGTTCTGTCTTCGAAGACATACCCTCCCGGGTATCCCCAAGGAGTACACAGGCCGAGGAACCCGGTGTCAAAGGAGGTATAGATAGCAATGCCCATACTTGCGTTTCTCATCTCAGCGTCGCCGATGCTGAGCACATCTTGCATCATGAAGCCCTCAACATCAACCCTATAATAGTATGTGCCATATCTGTCCGAGGAGTTGTATGTAAACGTGGATGATGCTTCATCATCAAAAGCGCCACTGCTGCAGTCACGAACATAGTCCGTCAGGTTAGGGTTGTCGCTGGGGTTACAGAGATCGTTGTAAAGAATGAAAATGTCGCTGTGAGAGAGGCTGAGGACCAGTGACTGAATCTGCGCTGGGGTGCCGACACCAAGTTCCATAGCATAAGGATACCAGGGAATGTTGCCAACGAAAGGATGGTTCGGATATTCCAAACGCTGGAATTCGGTTGCAAAGACCTCGAAAGCTTGCGCTTTGGGTGATGACAGAGATGCTCTAACGTACGCATCGACGCCAGCTGCGAGAAGCAGCGGTAGTATAAGAAGAGAGGATGCCATCTCACAGCTTTAATTACAGAAGTAAGCGCATAATACTTCGCGATCGAGGTTTGTCGGTAGAGGGTATCTAGATACAACAAGAATAAAGGAGGGAAGGTGGACTATCATGATAATCGCCTGATTGATGAAATTATGATACCTCTGATTAATGCTGCCCTTTACCCACTTTTCGGCCACTCTCTATTCGACTAGGTACGGAGTACTGTTCCCATCGCTCATTACGGATTAGGTGGGTTGTAGTTGAACTGGACTGTGCCCCTGACGTCTTACCTATTAGGGCAGGTCATAAGAAATGACAAGGGTAGGAAAAGCTGCACAAGCCTCTGTCTGGGGATTAGGTTGTGGCGGAGAGGGGAGGTGTGATAGGATGCTGTACGAAATTCATGCCATCGCCTTCGTGGCCAATTAGATGCCGGCTCAAGAGGGATATGAAACCAAAAAAGCTGGGACACACTTGAGGCAACTATGAGGAAATCCACTAACCCAATGTGGTCAGAGGTCTGGAGAAGTCGGAAACACGGTCGAGGTATCCTTTATAACTGGCTGATTGATAAAGAGGCTTCGTCTAAAGATGGGTCGATGGAGATGGGAGGATGATGTGAAGAAAGGGACTGGATCAGAGGACTCGGTTGCTATCATCTCATGAATTCCTAGTTCCGCTCTCTACAAGACAAAAAACGAATTAACTATTACTCATCAGGCACTTCTGGCCTAGATATATCTTTTTAATTGGCATTGCACCTCGGATTCAATGCGAGGTGCGAGTCAGTGCGAGAAAGCGTGGGCCAGTCCCAGAGGAGTGTTTGGATCGCAGCGTGTTCATACATCTCGGAAACTCAGTGGATCCGATGCGCTTGGAAAATCCATCCGCGAATGAGGTTCCTACCTGTACGGGATAGAGCGAGGTAGCTCGGATCTAAGCGGCGAATTTCTTCTTTAATGGGGTTGCATGAGTGAGTTCTCAGCAGCCAGTCATTTTTTAATAAAAGGTCCATGTCGCCTGCCTTGTAGAATTCATTAACGGTTTAAGAATTCTTCCATCTTGAATTCTTCGGTACTCTCTCATACATCTTTGACGCTCTTTGACCCTCAGAATGGATTCTCTTGTTGCTCGAATTGCCACCGAGCCCGATGGCCAGCTCGACTTCAAGTTGTATCGATACACCCCGTCGCTACCTGCCGCTGTTGTTGCTACTGTCATCTTCGGCATTCTGACATGCCTTCACACCTGGCGTCTCATGCGAGCCCGCGCCTGGTACTTCATCCCTTTTACCATCGGTGGCCTGTGTAAGAATTCCTCTCCTCCTTACCCTACCAGTTGCTGTTTATCGCTTGCCATGGAACTACGCAATCCCGAGCACAATAGTAGCAATGAAAAAAAGATCAACATGACTAATCGAAGGCAGTCGAAATCATCGGATACATCGGCCGGACCATGTCTCATAGTAATAAGGAGTCGGTGCCTGCCTACAGCGTGCAGGCTATCCTCATTCTCATTGGGCCTGCCCTCTTTGCCGCCTCGATCTATATGATACTCGGCCGAATTATCATCTCACTCCGCGCCCAATACCTATCACTTATACCCATCCGGTGGCTAACAAAGCTTTTCGTTTGCGGTGATATTATCTCGTTTTCTTTGCAAGCAGCTGGCGGTGGAATTCAGGCCTCTGGGACTATCGAGGCATATGACAGAGGAGAAAAGATCATCGTCGCCGGTCTATTCTCTTAAATCGCCATCTTTGGGTTGTTTGTCGTAACATCGATTCTCTTCCACTACCGATGCAAACAGCACCCAACACCCCCGGCCAAACAGTATGTGTTCCCTTGGCAGCATGACCTATGGGTTTTGTATGCCGTGAGCATTATCATCTTGGTCCGAAGTATCTTTCGGGTTATTGAGTACTTGCAGGGGAATCATGGGTACCTTATTTCTCATGAGGTATTCCTCTATATCTTTGACGCTATCTTGATGGCTATTGTGATGGCCATCTTCCTTATCTTCTATGTCGATCATCTAGATAAGGAATCAAGTGGCCATGAACTGGAGAACTTTGACGCGGAATCCAGCGCCGCCGATCTAGATATTGGGGTCACTGGCCGCGCCTGAGCCGTGGAAAGTGAAACCTAGGGCAATTCTTTAATGGTATTTATTGTAATTAGACTAATTCGTTGGATAGTCTTGTCTCTGTGTGGATTTATTATTGAGATTAAGTTCCTCATTTCATAGACTCTTCGTGCCGTGCCTTGGCCCTCTTGACCACAGCGTAGGAGTCCATGGTCACGCTCTTGCGCCTCACGTAGACTCGACCGGCAGTTAGAGAAACTTTCAAGTTAGCGCGAAACGAACTCAGAAAAGTCATATTAAATTGAATCAGAGTACTCTGTATGCTCTCTGCAAGTATTGCTGATGCTCAGAGCTACGCTTGAGGGTTACGGAAATTGCTAGTAGGAACCTTTTCAATGACGATTACTCCTGTCGTGGCCCCTCATGCCGGTTCCATGCTCCTACTAGCGGATACTTCGCCTCTCTCGTTACAGCTGGCGCAACTTCTCAGTGAAAGGGGCGTGGCTAAATCCTCCGAACGAATAGACCACTTGAATTCTCCCCTCATTCATAAGTCCTTCCACTTCCCCGAGCCGGCAGTGACGAGAAATCCTTGCCACTTGATATATTCAGCGTCAACAAGTCGAACCCCCAATACTTCCTCGCGAAGCCTCTACCAAAACCATAGGTTCCTCGAGTCAGTCTCGGGTCTCCCTAAGCTTCACCCATCGGCGACAATTCACTCGGTGCGATGATACTTTCCCCGCTTGCCTAACGCACATTTTGTTATCTTCTATCTATTTAGCTTGACGAGTTTAGAGCACGTCTCATGGCAGCCCTGGCTGCTGCATATCATACCGAAATCCTCGTCTCACTTCTCCCAGTAGAGCCGAATACCCCGTCTCACAGCGGTTCCCCCCCCTTGCAACTTGGCATTGAGTTGGCTCGGATGCTCCCACGCGAATAGAGCCATAGTCAAAAACATCAGCACACTGTCAAAGATGTACAGATAGATCTCGTGAGAAATAAGGTAACCCGCGTTGCCTTGCACATATTCGATAAGTCGAAAGACCGATCGCACCATGATCAGACCAGCTGCGACGTAGAGTGTGCATAAATACCTCTGCCATGGAATTCCAGATGCCAGAGCCTTCATTGAAAGACCACCTGAGAATCTGACATGAAACACACCAGCGGTTATGGCGAAGAGCGAAAAGAAGACAATCTGGATGATGAGGCCAATGATGACGATGCGTTCACCGTTGTGAAGTGCGTCAAGTGAGCCTCCAGCCATCATACCGCCACCTACAAGCAATTGTCAAATGCCTGGAATGGCGCACAAGAAAAAAATGGGATGAGACTTACCCGCACCCTGGAGAACGAAGGACAGGACGTCTCCCAGGACAAAGAGCTTGGTCAGCCATACTCTCCTGATAGGAGAACAGCTTTCTCCGTCTGTAACAAGAATGATGCGCCCCAGGATCATGTAAATACTCGCTGCAAATAGAGCAGGTGAGACCAGCAAAAGCAAAGTCTGGACAATGTAGGGACTGAGTGTCCAGTCGGGGCTTTCACTGGAAGATGCTGCTCTCTGTTTTAACGTCAGTACGGCATTTAATGGGGAATTTTGAGGTACCCACGCCGATGTAGCCGATGAATTGCACTGTTCAGTGTCAGACTCTATCCTCAAATACTGAGAGTTGGTGTGGGAAAGCGTACTGAACCCGCCTGCGACAAGCCAAGAAAAGAACCACGTTTTGGTCTTGACCAGCTGGTATAGATGCAGCCCGGTAACTGCCATGAATAGAATGATAAAGATGACCGCCGCAGCCATCGAGGGCTCATATCGGTAAAGGGCAAAGACGGCATCTTCTCCGGTTCCTGGTCCAGCCATGATTGCGAGCGAGCGAGCGAGCGAGCGGCGTTGAAGCTTGGGAAACTCGGGCCGGTATGAAAGAAAGAGTGGGTAGATTAAAAAGACTGAGAATTGAACTGTTAAGTGAAGAGATCTCGTGCAAATGTCGTCGGCAATCCAGACAGACTTTATTGGCAGCGACAAGAGGTATTGGATGACCCCTGAGCCAGGGAGATCTCAAGCTCCACTGAGAGGATCGTGGCTATGGAACATTGCCACGAGCACAAGTCCACCCAACTGGAGACGATTCCTCACCCCAATCTCGGGTTCGGATAATGGGTGGGCATAGAATGCGAAGTACGCGGCATGCTAGATAAGGCCACGACCGACAGTCTCATCTCGGACGTCTCCGGCGTTACCCTAAAATAGAACTGACTGTGCTCAATCACAGAGGCTGGCACCTTTGCATTAAAACTTTACGATTGTTCCTTGACAGTTGGTATCAAGGAAAGAGTGCGATGTCAGTATTTGCTGTCAACATCTAGTACAAATGAGCCCTCGGCAATCCAGGCACCCGACAGCTAAGCACACTTCGTTAATAGCAGCTTACTCCTCTTCGAGTCAGCATGAGGCTTCTAACGCTTTGTGAATAATGAAACACTAGCTCAGCAGTCCACGAATCGCATCGCCTCAACCGCAGCCCACCACAACTAAGACTGCCAAATCTACTTAATGTCTTCACGCTCAATTGCCACTATTCTCTTGGACGCCACCCAATCTCTTCCATTGGCCATATAATCCAGGTTCGGTGCTCCTCATCCAATGTCGAATAGATCTTGCCCATTAAATGCTCAACCCATCCATCTAGCCACCATTGGTGTGATAACTTTGTCAACAGCACACAGACCCAGGATAATACTACCAGCGCCTCTTGCTCCTCATCTACCAGCAATGGAAGGAAGTTCTCAGCCAGAACCACCCAAGAGAAGAGGTCCACCAGATCCTTCTGGCCCGGAACCTCATAGAACACGCCGAATGTCTGGTTCAGGGCGCCTAGAGCACTCTTGTAAATGAGATGGCGTTCCTCACACTTGACCGAACACTCCACTAAACAGCGCAGATCTCGCAAGTAGTCTACCTGGAAAATCTGGTCTCTGACTGCTAAGCGCTGCCTCGCTTTTGACATCATGCAAGAGAATGGCCCCGCCAAAATGCTGCCGTTCGCCATAGTGATGAAGCTCTTGCACCCTCCAATGAGGACCATCCACTGAGGGTAGGACCAGGTTTCATCCACGGGTGGACTTGCGAATGCTGCGTTAAATGAGTCAGCAGTCTTCCGAACATGTCGATTTTCTTCAATACGGACCAAAGTAAATGGTAAAGATGGAAAAAGCGAATAACCCCTGAGTGTTGTCCTGGTCAAGATTTGAGATGTACTTGGTTGCGATGCCTGACGCTTTGTTATGGCACCTAATAGCCCTCTCACGGAGCAAGTCTCCCCTACTGGGTGAGAACTGTGCTAGATGTAGGGCCGATACTGAGAGGAGGGCGAGCATGGCGTAGTCGCATGAGAAGCAGAGTTGTACAACACGAACTCGCCACAGATCTCGAATAAGCGGGTCGTCAGTGAGAGTTGCGTATGTTGAGGTGCAAAAATTATGCAATAGCTCCATGTCAAGCATATCAGGACTCCAATGAGCGGTTGGGGATGGGAATGGTGACGGAGTGCCCAGGGGTGCCGGTCGAAGGGGGTGAATATCGAAGTAGCAGCTGTCTCCGCGTCTCTGACAATTTTTACAAATGGGCCTTTCTTCACCGCACTGACAATGTGAGTTAGCATACCGAGTGACATGTAGAATAAGGGGGAGGAATCTGTTTCGCGGCTAGCCAGGCGTGGACTTGGGGTAAAGAAGGGGTGAAGGCGGAATGATCCGCGCCACCCCTGAGGGAATCAGAGAGCCCATCCTTTGGGCGAGCTACTCCGCACAATGCGGCCAAAACGAAGAAAAGCAAAAGCCAGATGGTGGGCAAGAGGAACACGCAAACCTACCTACTTTTATCTTTCTCTTTTTACAAGCCTTGCATCCGGTTCGTGACTTTGTGTGCGTCTTCCTGGGTTTCATAACCCGAGGCTCGGACACAGGCAACGAATCCGGTGTGCTTACCATCGGTTTCGTGGGAGCCGAACATGGCGGTTCTGTGAGGTTGGCGAAGTTCGAAAGTGTTCGAAGGCAGCCGCGTTCCTCGGGTTAAAAGCGAAGGGAAGGGGGGGGGAGAGAGG